>JAOPHQ010003173.1:0-60000 GCA_030340625.1 Merluccius polli | reverse complement strand
AGATTAATTAATCGATTTCTAAATGAATGAATGGCTGAAATGTATGATGAAATATTTCAAGTTACGCAAAAAAGATGACCTTTGGTGTGTTGCAGAGGTAGCGAAGGATCTCCCCTATGTACAGGATTACTGTCACATTGTACTTCCTACAGTCATGCCAGAACTGGGAGGCAGAAAACTTACGCTTCAGTACAACCGTAATTCCTGTAGAGAGAAAAACATAATTTGTTTTAGGTATAGGTGGTTCCCCTCGATCAAATTAACCCCATAGCTATAATTGCATTGGGTATTACAAGCAGCATTACAAAGCCCAAAAACATCTGCTAAATTGATTTGCCATTAGTTACAGAAAAAGTTCTTATAGACAATAGACAGCTGATAACACAATGTTGTAGAACCACATCACACATTCTCTCTCTCTCTCTCTCTCTCTCTCTCTGAACATGCTTCTGGGTCATTGATTAACATGATCAAATAAAACATTAAGCAATGTCTCAAATATAAAACTGCAAAAAAAAACAAATATAAAGCTTCAGCCTGGTTGGTATCTCGTGATGATACCAACAGGGTTGGTATCTGGTTGGTATCATGATGATGATATGATCATATCATGATGTGATTATCATTACCAGATCATCATGATCATCACATCATGAGTGTTCAGTCTCCTCACCTCTCTCTATGGCCCCGCCCAGACCGATCTGGAAGCCGGACGCGTGGTACAGTGGGAGTGGGATGTAGACCACGTCCTGGGGCCGCACGCCGGCGGTGGAGAGGGAGTGGGCGATCATCCAGGCCCTGGCCTCAGTGCTCAGCGACGCTTTGGGTAGACCTTGTGAAAGAACAGGTATGCACCAATATGTGTGGAAAATGATCATAAAAAATGTATAGTGTACACAAAACTCTGTGTACTACAAACGTGAACCTCACTTTGAGTCGTTATCTTTCATTGCATAGCATAGTAATCAGAAGATACTACAGATATTTTTATATTTTACTTTTTTAAATCTCTATACAGTATAGTGACATCACACATGGGAGTGTCCACCCAGATGTATGCTGTGTGTATGCATGTATATATCATACATCTGGGGGTGGACCCTCCCATGACGACCGGGCCGGCTCATCCATCTCACCTGTTGTGCCCGAGGTATAAAAGTAGGCGGCCGGGCTGCTGGCGTTCACCTGAGCCCTGAGCTGAGGGGACACAGGCTGCTCAGACTCCTGCTGGATCAGAGGCACAGTCATCATCACTGAGGACGAACACACGGACGCCCTGCTGGAGCAAGGTGGGCATCACCTCCTCCACCGCCGCCCGGACACCTGAGGAGGTAGAGGACACGAATGGGCAGGTTTGTGGAGGGAGAGAGGGAAAAAGCGATGTGGAGAACCGAGTCATTTGCCTTCTGTATGCATCAGCTGGTCCTGTTTGGGTCAACTGTGGAGCATGGCATTAACAGTGCCAGCAGGCTTAGGGGTTTGACCCATTCACATAAAAATAGGTTAGATTGGCACCGGTGCCATCCATGTTAAGAATGAATGCACTCAAGTTGTCGGTATGTAACGGTATCTTCTCTGTGTGAGGAAGGAGGAAACAGACGTTTTAATGGCCAGGGTGAATACTTGATTCTGATTGGCTGGAGAGTTGTTGCTTATTTTTCGGTAGGCCTACAAGGCTATGACGCAAGCAGCCTCATCACCGGTCTAAAGATTAAGGCGCTGAACAAAACGTTAACAACTGTCAACTTGGACCGGACCGGGGGGGGGGATAATATTGAGGGATCATATTGATCCCTTAATTCATATTCACAAATACCTGCGTCGACGACGAGGACTGTGGCGCGGCTCCGGACCAGGCAGCGGAGCCACGCCGTGGACCGGCTGCCGTAGTGCAGCATGGCGGCCGCGCAGCCCAGCTTCTGGAGGCCGAGGCTGAGCCACACGAGGCCGGGCTGGTTCCCCAGCAGCAGCGCCACGGTGTCTCCCTCCCGGAGGCCGGCGTGCCGCCTCAAGGCCCGGGCCACCTGGTTGCTGCGGAGGTCCCCGTCTCCGTAGGTGAACACCTCGCCCTCGAACACAACGAAGGGCTTGGCGGGCTGGGTCTGGGCCAGCTCCAGGAAGCGGTCCAGCAGGGTGAAGTATGGCCGCTTCTTCTGGAACCTGGCGAGCTGGTTCTTGGTCTGAAGCATTTTACGAGCGTGCATTAGGTCCTGCAGAATATATGGACATTTCATGTAAAGTAATAAAGCCACCACAGCAAACCCGGACAATACTGCAGCCACGGCTTGCAGCATGATGAGTCTAGGTCTCCTCGAAGGTCTTCCTGTCCTCCAGTTCCAGTTTCACTTTCAGCTCTTCTGCTCTTCTGTTCTTCTGCTCTTCAGCTCTTCTGCTCTTCAGTTCTTCTGCTCTTCAGCTCCTCAGCTCTTCTGTTCTTCTGCTCTTCAGTTCTTCTGCTCTTCAGCTCTTCTGCTCTTCAGAGCTGCCAACTCTTACCGGAGAAAGTCGCTAGCGGCTCCAAAAGTTGCTAAAAGTCGCCAGATGACGCCATACCCCCCACCCATGGTCTATTATATAATATGTCCAGGAAGAAGGGGAAGGTCCAGTCTGCTCCCCCACCCATGGTCTATTATATAATATGTCCAGGAAGAGGGTTAAGGTCCAGTCTGCTCCCCCACCCATGGTTTTCCACTCCTGTTGTTGGTAGTATCCAGGCCTTGCTGTCACGACTGCCGCTCACAAACCTAACTGGACACACACACACACACACACACCATTATAGTGGTCTGAAAAGTCGGTAAATCTAGGAAGAAAGTCGCCAAGTTGGCAACACTGACTGCAGTGCACTTCTGCAAGCTGCGTCATTCAGGCACTCGGACAGATGGAAGACATCATTCAATAAGTCAACAAATAGGTTGGCTCGCCGCCGTGTGGCCTCTCGTTTATTTAGGCCTGAGCACATCCAAAACAGGGTGGACCAAAGTGCTGCATTGGCTGCTACAGTTTAGGTCAACTAATAAAATAAAATGACAAAAAATGAAAATGTTCGGTAACGCTTTATATTAAGGTCCTTGTAATAACCATTAATTAATAGATAATAAGGCCCTTGTAAGTCCTTACAAGATGCTTATTAACATTATTGTGTGTTTATAAGCCTATATAAGTGTTAATAATGGCATTATAATACAGTGTTAATTACTGGTTAATGATTTTCACAACCTCCACATCTAGAATGTGGTCAAGGCTGATATAGTGGGAAGAAAAAAAACGGAAGCTGCAAAAAGCATAGTTAACTGTTAACAAGTGCATAGTTAACTAATAATAACGGCATAATGAAGTATATTTTATTTCAGTAAAGCAAACAAAAAAAGATTCTTAAAGGATGCTTGCATAATAAATTATTTATTAGCCTTAATAAGGCATTGTTCTCGCTTTAGATCCGGTAGCTGCAAAAAGCATAGTTAACTGTTAACAAGTGCATAGTTAACTTATAATAGATGAGCAATAAAGTATATTTTAATATCAATAAGCAAACAAAAGAAGATTCATAAAGGCATGGCAAAGACGTAATGGGTTATGGGTGTTTGTAATGCTATTATGAACAATTATAAGATACTATGAGGCTTTTATTAATGTTCTTAAGCATTTACAAACTGTTAACAAGTTTCTTATAAGCGCTTATAAATGTGTTATAGCCTGCTATTAACTGTATTATAATGCCATTATTAACACTTATATAGGCTTATAAACACACAATAATGTTAATAAGCATCTTGTAAGGACTTACAAGGGCCTTATTACCTATTAATTAATGGTTATTACAAGGACCTTAATATAAAGCGTTACCCTCCCTTCTTTGGCCGTGTGTGGTACACTTTTGTTAGCTATTCATTTGTCTTGAATTATATTTTGTTCGATTAGGCCTCAATTGTAATGTTATTGTTGTACTGTTTTTTAAAGTTTGTGAGACAGACAGACAGATACAGATGAAAAGCTATGCTTATATCTAGGTAGGCTATAACCTATCTCTCTACCTCCCTACACCAGAGCCTGTGCGGCCCTTGTGGTCCACTAGGGGCGCTGCAGCTTGTGGTCCTCGTGCTCCAGACCATTTGTTCAGTACTCTGATGACAAACAAAACTTTCACAAAAAGTATGCCATTTACTTTAAACAAAAATGACTTCCATACAGAATAAAGGAATTGGATTAAAACAAAAACAACCACCTCACACCAACTCAGAGGGTTGTGCCCACCAAGATGCATGATGAATGGATCTACCAGTTGGTACAGTCCACTGGGAAGGCTGGTTTTATCAGCTCTTGTTTATATTCGAGTTATTTTTTATCTATACACACACAACCTTATAAATACAGACTCTTAGCAATATTAAACACTTTAATATTTTGGCACGTTAGTTTGAAAGACAAGGAACATAGTTCAGGCTCAATTATCTGGACTATTGTGAATATATGCAATTTAAACATTCCTAATATGTTAGACATTGAAACAAGCATACATGTTATCTCATGTATACTTAAACGTAAACCTATATACATACTGGATAATGAGTTACAGTCCATCCAGTGTTGAACATCTATGATGAACGAAGTTTCTTTTAGAAATGGCTCAGAGTACAAGCTTGAAACATAACATTTTATTTATTTATTTTAAATGCTGTTGACATCAAGGTATTTAATTTATTTGTTAAATTTACAGTGAGTACAATAAAACATTTACAACTATTTGGCCCATTACTTATTCCTAATTTAGCAAATAGCCTAGTCTCAAAACAGTCTTCTATTCTTCTTCTAAGACTACGCTAGTCCTAACTATTAACAAACTAGTCGGCCTACTAACTAAATACTACTCATTATTTGAAGAGAAATCTTCTTGAATAAAATCATAAAAAGAGACTTACTTCCTAAGTGTCCATTGGTTAACGTATGTACATGTATGCCGTATGCTGAAATGGCGCGGCTGACTAACAGTGGATAGCAGTCCAGGCTCCAGCTGAAGCTCAACGCTTCCTGAAGAGATGAGGAGCATGGGGGTCAGAGGGGTGAGGCACATGGGGGTCTGAGGGGTGAGGCACATGGGGGTCTGAGGGGTGAGGCACATGGGGGTCAGAGGGGTGCGGCTCTTGGTCTGCTCATTGAGAAAGTACAGGGGGTCCGTAACGCCATCAGGGATGAACCCTGGTTCCACCAACTTCCCCTTCAATTGTTTGAAGGTTCCCATCTCCTCTACTTCCATCTGTGAGAAAATGAATCAATATTGACGAGATATTTTTATATTTACAGTACAAATCAACAGACGTTTCTAACACACTAACCGACATTTGACTTCAGCATTGCTTCTCTTAAGTAGGATCTATTAACCGATCGTTAGTTGTTCATCTGAATTACTAACCGGGGCAATAGTGTGTGAGCATTACGTATTAATCTTCACACAGTGACTATTGTCATTCTGAGATGATGTCAAAAATGTAAACACTCCCTGGGCTTGCATAACTAAAGTTTTCCAGGTCCACCCTGAGCAGATATCTCCGCTGTTGAAGTACAGATCTCCTTTCCGGAGGACATCTAGTCTCTTCTTCTCCGTCTGCACTTCGTCACCCACAAGGCCAATAAAAGGAGCTCTGTCTGTAATTTACACCAGCAGCCCAGTCTCACCTACACAAAGCACACATGATATGCCATTCATGTCTATGTGTACACACACACACACACACACACACACACACACACACACACACACACACGCTTTTAATGCACTGCAGCATCATCATTTTATGATTTTCCGGAATGTGTGTCCACACCCCCTAGTGGACTTGAGGAGGGATTTTTTGAATTGCAATCCAGTGAAACACTGTCTTCCCCAGCAGGTGTCACCCCCCGATGGTCAGTTTATGTTACTCTTGTTATTTTTCGGGCCACTTCCATACCTGCTCTGTGCTGGAATGGCCATATTTGATGAAGAAGACAGGAGGAGGAGGAGTGAAGGGAGGAGAAGTACAGGGAGGTGGTTTAATTTGATCTCTGGACATACCGTTATCCCTTTGCTATTGGCAGGGAGTTCCAGTTGGAAAGTTCACTCAACTTTTAGAGGTTCTGTGCAGGCGCCCTGCGGCGCCTCGAACCGGCTCGCCTCTCTCTGTGTGTCCTATTTAACCAGCGTGTACGGAAACTTCTAGGGGCAGAAATAGCACCAGTAAGTACACGACTAACCGCCATCTAAAGTACTGGATGGCAATCTTTCCCTCGTCTCAAAATTAAGATAAAAAACAAATTACCGTCTCACAATTTCCCACCACCACCACCATGTATAAGAAGATAAACATAAAATCCCCCCCCCCCCCCACTGTAAAGCGGCTGTAGATGACTTTGAAAAGCGCTCTTCCATTCAACTCACTGAATTCATATCATAGCATCACAGTGTGATGATATAATATGATATGAATACGGGAGAGATATAAAAGTCGTACACCGTATAAGAAGTCGGGTGCGTCCGATGGCTCCGGTTTCCCCGTGTCGTTGACGAAGCCCTCGTTGCCCTCGGTGGAGGCGTGCGACTCTCTGATCTCCACGCTCCCGAGCCGCCGCAGGACGTCCCGCCACACATCTGCTCTCTCACGCCGCTAGCGATGGCCAGCCACCCAGAGTGGTCCTTGTCGTCGTCCCTCTGCCACGCACACCCGTGTTAAAGATCATTAGAAACACAGCAAATAAGATAACAATTTATGAATCCTGTGAGGGGAAATTCAAGGATTGTAATTCTATTGAAGTACTTAAGGAGGAAATGTATGCACCATACAAAATCATATACAAATACCAAAAAGTGTCTCATTTGATCACAGAGGGAGATCAAGTTGCCCAGACTCTAGATATGGCCTGACCAGGCAAATGCCAGCATCTATTCCTAGCCTAAACCAGTAGGAACCAACCCTGCTTTGACTGCCTGGGACTTACTGGGTAGTAATTGGACCCTGGACTGCATGTGTCGTTATTGGATACCGTTTCATAATCTTCAACCTTTTCAACCAATCATATCATCGTGTTTCCATTCCCCCTAATGCCACGACCTACCACAGAGCTGACTGGGATAATTTCTTCTTAGGTCTTGTCCTGCCTGTTGTACTTGGAAAAAGTGTTATATGCCAGATCAAAAAACAATATTAACAAAACTAAAATCATTTGTAGGTAAGATTTAAGAGCCATGATTTGAGCGTAATTTGATAGAAATACCATAGCCATCAGTCAGCTATAGTAATGAATTAAATGCTCTGTGACAATCTGTTCTGGTTGACTGCCTGCCTCTGTATGACAATCATTTCTGACCAATCAGGGTATCTCTTCCCTGATTGGTTCTTACTTGCCTGTCAATCACATTCTTCTGCTCTCTCTTTGCAACGCTCAAATGTTAGCGACAGCACCTTTGTATGTATACTTGAGACAGTTACAACAGTAGTTATTAAACATTACTTTAAGTTAACATTAAGTGTGATTTATTTAATATCGATACATGACTTCTGCCATCTGTAATCCAACACATTTCCAGTGTTTTATTTGAGCATGGCATTGCATGCAAAGTGAGCCCCACACTGAGCGTCTTGCAGCACGTATTCGCATGCAAGCGATGCAGCTATCTTCCATTGACAAACAGTGAAGCAGTGAAGTTTGACCCAGTTTAAGGAGAGCACTTGGTAGTCCTGTGGTCTCAGCCTGGCTTCCCTCAAGTTTATGGGTGTAACGTTAACAAAAGGCCCTTTCATGTGGTTTTCCATGGAGACGGGGGGGGGGGGTGAGCTGAACAGGCTCAGTTTGGTTTACTTCAGTACAAACAAGTTAGGCATTTGCACTAGGCCTTGGTGATAAGGCTTTGGATTTGTTGTCTGGATTATCAGATTATCAACACCTGCTAAGAAATTTGAAATCCCATGCCACAGAAACCATATACGAGTCATTTTCAATTTAGACAATTTTGTTTAAATGATAATTTTCATTAGAGAATATGTACATTTTAAGTGTGGTAGTCTACCAAGTCTCTCTTCAAGGCAACAGCCAGCGAAAATAAAATTACAGGAGTGAGAACATCAGCACAACAGGCTGCACACGATTCGCTGACATCTAGAGAATACGAATGTAACTTTTGACCAAGCCTTCATTCATTCTTCCTATGCCTGCCGCTTGGAGATCTGGAATAACAAAAGATCTCAACATCTCACCTGTCTCGACTGAGCCAACGAAGCCAATGAGGAACCCGGCTGTGTGTCAGAGGGGCAGGTTGAGGTAGAGGACATCATCAGCTGTGACACCATCTGTGACGACAAGACCGCCAGAGCCATGAGGAGACTCTGGTTGACCACAGCTGCTTTGGGAAGACCTGTAGTAACACAGAAAAGTAAAGAGAACTACAGTTAAAGGCAGGATAGGGTCGTGGCTCAGGTGTTTAATTCCCAGACGAAAGGTACAGGCGTTGGATCCCTGATCTCCGCCTCCTCCCTGTAGGCCTCCCTGGGCAAGATGGCTAACCCCTACCTGCTCCTTAATCACCTACCTTGACCGAATGACTGTAAGTCGCTTTGGAAAAAAGTGTCTGCTAAATGGTGTGTGTGTATGTGTGTGTGTGTGTGTGTGTGTGTGTGTGTGTGTGTGTGTGTGTGTGTGTGTCTTCACCAGATGGCATTGTCAGCAGGTCTGGCCTGCACTGCCCCAACATCAGCTGTATGGCTGGTGTGGAGGCAGGCCCTCTATCTCAAACGGATCAGGAGTAGAAATTAACAACATTTCATAGAAACCATTCATAAATGGTTTCTAAACAATATTAGAGGCCTTAGACAATAATGTGATGCTTTACCGCTAAACTGAGTGGTATTGTAGTTGATATGAATTATTATTATTAGTTGATATGAATGAACAACTTAATGCTTTTCTACTGCGGCAAAATACAAATAAAGTTTGTGACAGCATCAGGCTTGGACCATCCATCCATGACAATATCATTATTATTATTCACACATTTCCATGTATTTGATGTCTTCTTGCTATTGGGTATGCACTGTCTGTATGCTGTTGATTTATGTTGCACTATACCTGTAGATCCAGTTGTGTAAATGAGGACGGCGACGACTTTTAAATGTGACGTGTGACCTGAAAGATCGTGGCGCCGGTGCATCCGAGGCCGGAGACACTTTCTACACCACCACATAGATCACAGTCCTTGGCCATCAGCAAGGTAGTCCCACGCTGGACTAGCCCTAGGAGGAAACAGTATTTCAAACAGCACATTTTAGAAGTAGGCCTGCATGCCATCCATGCAGAGCCACTGCATACCAAGCACTGCAAACAAAATGAAGCTAACTCTGTTAGCGTAGCTACATAGCAGTTCATGGCCTAATAATGAACCACTTGGCATGTGTATTGCACACTGTATTGCAGAGGTCTACTGCTACTAACTGCTAGGGGGTCCTACCTGATGTGGGTACTGGGGGTACCTACCTGATGGGGGTACTGGGGGTACCTACCTGATGGGGGTACTGGGGGTACCTACCTGGTGGGGGTACTGGGGGTACCTACCTGATGGGGGTACTGGGGGTACCTACCTGGTGGGGGTACTGGGGGTACCTACCTGGTGGGGGTACCTACCTGATGGGGTCTTATATACTTATACTCATACTCATCTTATATACTCATACTCATCTTATATACTTATACTCATCTTATATACTTATACTCATCTTATATACTCATACTCATCTTATATACTTATACTCATCTTATATACTTATAATCATCTTATATACTCATACTCATCTTATATACTTATACTCATCTTATATACTCATACTCATACTCATCTTATATACTTATACTCATACTCATCTTATATACTTATACTCATACTCATCTTATATACTTATACTCATCTTATATACTTATACTCATCTTATATACTCATACTCATCTTATATACTCATACTCATCTTATATACTTATACTCATACTCATCTTATATACTTATACTCATCTTATATACTTATGCTCATGCTCATCTTATATACTCATACTCATCTCGTCAGATCTACAGACGCCAGCAGCAACTGCACAAAGACATAATTGATCAGTTAAGGTGCAGTATTCGTTATCTGAAGGTATTGATTTTTTTCACGTTAGGTGCCGTGCTCAAAGGCATCAGGATACTTTTTGCATGATGAGACAGGAATCAAGCTGGCAACCTTTCAGTTATGCTGTCCTGCACTACTAACTACTAACTACTTCCCTTCCGGTTACAGATATTATCATGGCACATAAAATGTGCCATGTAGTCCATGTAGAGGCCTTCATATTCTGATTAGATCTGCATGTGGAGTGTGTGTGGTTGATGGCTGGTTTAAGCAGCTGCACCTGGCCTGGACTGATTAGGCCAGGTGAGGCTGCACACCTGTGGTGCATGAGTCATCAGGGCCCACCAGGTGAGTCTGCACACCTGTGGTGCATGAGTCATCAGGGCCCACCAGGTGAGGCTGCACACCTGTGGTGCATGAGTCATCAGGGCCCACCAGGTGAGGCTGCACACCTGTGGTGCATGAGTTATCAGGGCCCACCAGGTGAGGCTGCACACCTGTGGTGCATGAGTTATCAGGGCCCACCAGGTGAGGCTGCACACCTGTGGTGCATGAGTCATCAGGGCCCACCAGGTGAGGCTGCACACCTGTGGTGCATGAGTCATCAGGGCCCACCAGGTGAGGCTGCACACCTGTGGTGCATGAGTCATCAGGGCCCACCCGGTGAGGCTGCACACCTGTTTGAAAGGCTAAATGCCAACAAATATGAATTGAAGCAGAATATTTTGTTAGATAAATACATTTTGTGAATTTTGGAAATTATTACATCCATCCTTTTTCACTACATTTTGACTAAGGACTTTACAACTCTCTTACTTACTGGAAATAGAAGTAAGTGCTTTTGCGATAGTAGACGACTAATGCGACCCCAGAGGGTTTTAAAATAGGCTGCTTAATATAACCTACAGTATAGTAGGCTACAAGTTATAGTGTTGTTGTAGGCTAGTACTAGGTTGTATTTTAGCATTGTAAAGCAAATCGGTCCATTTGGACAGGAGACGTGCAGCAGTAAATAAATCAATGCGCAATAAAAAAAAAAATATATATATATAGGCTAAACATTGAAAATTGGCATGGGACGTCGAAGAAGTCGCCGATCCTGCTCTATGCTCTGTGATATTTTGTTGGTTTTTTTTGTTTTGATTTCCCATCATTTCTAGTTAACTTAGTTAATAAATGCATTAGCCTATTGACGTGTGGCTGGAGGGTCTAGGATGCTGGCGGTCCCAGTGTTAAAAAGACTGAGGAACAGGGTCATAAAGCGGGGGGCCAATGGCCCCTTGGACCCCCTACTTCCGGCGCCATTGGTTGACGCACTTCCTCTGTGCCGTAAACATGGCGATGATTTTGCTGCGTTCGTTTCTGGTCGGAGGTGGGAAACGCGTCATCTCCGACCTTTGTGCGTTCGAGCTACAAAGTCGGAAAAACATGGAAACAATTTTTTACAGTTTGTCTTGCATGAACTACAACTCACAAAGACAGTTTACAACAACATTATCAATATAGCTAAAGTATAGCTAGCTAACATACATACAAATGTACTCTTAAAACAACTAATAACATTAACGTTTAATTGTATGGGTTTAACCAACTACTGTACTGATTGGTCTGAAAGCATGCTAAGTTGTAAATCAAAAATGTGTTTTAAATTCATACAATGGATTTTAAACATTTAAATTAATATTTTCTCCCACCGTTTACGATGTCGGTGGCCATGTTGAAATGACATCAAATGACGTTAAGGCTGAACTGGGGGTTGAGAAGTCGTACCCGAGTTTGCGACTAGGAACTCCGAGTTGACGCGCCCTTTTATTTGATTTTTCCTATAAGGAAGTCGGAATTTCTGACCTTCGAGTTTTAATGGAAGCAGCATTAGTGTCCTTTCCCAACACTTAACACTTAACTTAACACTTAACTCTCCACGATGGTCACTCCCCTTTGTTTCCTTAGTTGTTACTGCCCACAATGTGAAAGTTTCTCTGAAGATGATTGGTAAATGCTCCCATGTCTTCCCATGATCACGCCTTAATTAAATCAAATACGTTGCTATCAAGAAAGTGTCCTAAAAGAAATGATTCTTCATCACATAGCGTTAGTAACATGATTAGGGTTAGCATAAGGTTGGGTTAGCATAGTTTTAGTAACATGATGATGATTAGGGTTAGGGTTAGCATAGGGTTAGCATAGTATGATGATGATTAGGGTTAGGGTTAGCATAAGGTTGGGTTAGCATAGGGTTAGTAACATCATGATGATTAGGGTTAGGGTTAGCATAAGGGTTAGGGTTAGCATAGGGTTAGTAACATGATGATGATTAGGGTTAGGGTTAGCATAAGATCGAAAAACTAGACCACCCTAACAAGCTGACCACATGCCTACAGAGCCCACTCACCACTCCCCTAACTCCCAGTTGACTCGTTGTGACTGTTGCGTATTTTCACCAGTTTAAAGATTACGATTTTGACTCCATCCTTCTGACTTGGATGTGTTTTGAAGCTCCAGGCCACGGAGTCAAGACTTGATTTTCAATCCTTGGGCGTTGATCTGGTCCTCCATGGAGACTCTTCTCTCAGGATAGACTCCCATGTAACTAACATCTAAACCCTACCTGACCTACCTGATCAACCCGACACACAGGATATGATCAACTTAACTGAAAAGAAGACAGGCGTACACACATCCGATGTCAATGACCGCACCCGGTATCGCTCTACAACTGGACAGACGGGTTTAAGGAATCTGAACGATGAGGTGTTACTTTTTTATTTTTCAGTGAGTTGGCAACCCTAATCTTAAGGTATAATCAATGTTAAAACAGGCCAAATCGATGTTAAAAAAGGCCAAACGATTTTTGAACGCATCATGACACTAAAGTCTCACTCTTGTCATTTTCTGAAACTTGGCAGCCCTGGTTAGTAACATGATTAGGGTTAGCATAAGGTTGGGTTAGTATAGGGTTAGTAACATGATGATGATTAGGGTTAGGGTTAGCATAAGGGTTAGGGTTAGCATAGGGTTAGTAACATGATGATGATTAGGGTTAGGGTTAGCATAAGATCGAAAAACTAGACCACCCTAACAAGCTGACCACATGCCTACAGAGCCCACTCACCACTCCCCTAACTCCCAGTTGACTCGTTATGACTGTTGTGTATTTTCACCAGTTTAAAGATTACGATTTTGACTCCATCCTTCTGACTTGGATGTGTTTTGAAGCTCCAGGCCACGGAGTCAAGACTTGATTTTCAATCCTTTATTCACGAGTTCACGCAGGATATCCCAACCCCCAGCGCAGTCCTTCAGGGATCACTTTAATTTCTCTGCTTGATTTCTCACATATCAAAACACACAACAGAGGTCCTCCAAAGGTTACCTGCTAACACCCCTTCTCTTGGCTATACAATATAAAAAGGTGCATCCCCGTATTTCTACTCACCATCTACAAATTCATGAATAACCTGGCCGCTCCTCTATCTGATCCCTCGGGTCTGCAAACGCTCTCAAAACCCCCAGGACCGAGCTCCGGACCTGGGGCGACAGGACCTTTTCGGTTGCTGCACCCTGTCTCTGGAGCCCTCTCCCCAACCACATCCTATAGGCCAACACCCTGCCATCATGCAAACCCACCTCTTCAAGCAGGCGTTCAACAGTTTACGTCCTTCCCTCCTCTCCCCTCCCTCCCTTTCTATGTCTCCTCTACTCCTCACTCCTCTTCTTCATGTACCTTACATTTGCCCTGGGTCTTGGGGGGGTGGGGGGAAAGCATCTTTGAGCACCTTGAAAAGCACAATATATATCGAATGTATTATTATTTACTATTGGGTTACGTAATTTCAACAAGCCAATCACAAACTGGTCCCTCCCTGTCTAGGTTGAACAGCAAGCGAGATGTGATCCTGTTGTGGAAAAAACTTTGTACAACATTTAACACTTAACTTGACAAAATAAGAGAGTTTGGGAGATCTGAAGTATGAAAGGTAAAGACTTTACTTGTACTCGAGAGCAAGCACAAATATTAGCCGAGTTGGTTTGACAAAGAACTGATATTCTTGACTCAGACTTCAGGTTATATTGGCTCCCTTGTGGTTTCCTCCTCCATACATAAATCACCCAATCACAACAACCTATACATTGTTTACGTATTTGAACCTAAAGATTAGGCTCCTCCCCTGTGGATTAGGCTCCTCCCCTGTGGCCCTTTCACAGCTCCACACCAGCTGACATACCATTACACTTCTGCAGCACATGTCCTTGTGAGATAAAATTAACTACAAACTAAATCACTGATCAGGGTTAGGGTTAGCATAAGGGTTAGCATAGTGTTAGTAACATGATGATAATTAGGGTTAGCATAAGATCGAAAAACTAGACCACCCTAACAAGCTGACCACATGCCTACAGAGCCCACTCACCACTCCCCTAACTCCCAGTTGACTCGTTGTGACTGTTGTGTATTTTCACCAGTTTAAAGATTACGATTTTGACTCCATCCTTCTGACTTGGATGTGTTTTGAAGCTCCAGGCCACAGAGTCAAGACTAGATTTTCATTCCTTTATTCACGGGCTCACGTAGGATACCCCAACCCCCAGCGCAGTCCTTCAGGGATCACTTTAATTTCTCTGCTTGATTTCTCACATATCAAACCACACAACAGAGGTCCTCCAATGGTTACCTGCTAACACCCCTTCTCTTGGCTATACAATATAACAGGGCTGCCAAGTTTCAGAAAATGACAAGAGTGAGACTTTAGTGTCATGATGCGTTCAAAAATCGTTTGGCCTTTTTTAACATTGATTTGGCCTGTTTTAACATTGATTATACCTTAAGATTAGGGTTGCCAACTCACTGAAAAATAAAAAAAGGACACCCCATCGTTCAGATTCCTTAAACCCGTCTGTCCAGTTGTAGAGCGATACCGGGTGTGGTCATTGACATCGGGTGTGTGTACGCTTGTCTTCTTTTCAGTTAAGTTGATCATATCCTGTGTGTCGGGTTGATCAGGTAGGTCAGGTAGGGTTTAGATGTTAGTTACATGGGAGTCTATCCTGAGAGAAGAGTCTCCATGGAGGACCAGATCAACGCGACACACAGGATATGATCAACTTACCTGAAAAGAAGACAAGCGTACACACGTCCGATTTCATTGACCGCACCCGGTATCGCTCTACAACTGGACAGACGGGTTTAAGGAATCTGAACGATGGGGTGTCCTTTTTTTATTTTTCAGTGAGTTGGCAACCCTAATCTTAAGGTATAATCAATGTTAAAACAGGCCAAATCAATGTTAAAAAAGGCCAAACGATTTTTGAACGCATCATGACACTAAAGTCTCACTCTTGTCATTTTCTGAAACTTGGCAGCCCTGGTTAGTAACATGATTAGGGTTAGCATAAGGTTGGATTAGTATAGGGTTAAGCTCCTTGGTGGCAGGGCCCCGGGGGTGGATGAGGTCCGTCCGGAGTTCCTTAAGGCCCTGGATGTTGTGGGGCTGTCTTGGTTGACACGACTCTGCAGCATCGCGTGGACATCGGGGGCAGTGCCCCTGGATTGGCAGACTGGGGTGGTGGTCCCTCTTTTTAAGAAGGGGGACCGGAGGGTGTGTTCCAACTACAGGGGGATCACACTCCTCAGCCTCCCTGGTAAGGTCTATTCAGGGGTGCTGGAGAGGAGGGTCCGTCGGATAGTCGAACCTCGGATTCAGGAGGAGCAATGTGGTTTTCGTCCAGGCCGTGGAACAGTGGACCAGCTCTACACCCTCTGCAGGATCCTTGAGGGTGCATGGGAGTTTGCCCAACCAGTCCACATGTGCTTTGTGGACTTGGAGAAGGCATTCGACCGTGTCCCTCGGGGAGTCCTGTGGGGGGTTCTCCGGGAGTATGGGGTATCGGACCCCCTAATACGGGCTGTCCGTTCCCTGTATGACCGGTGTCAGAGCTTGGTCCGCATTGCCGGTTATAAGTCGGACTTGTTTCCAGTGAGGGTTGGACTCCGCCAGGGCTGCCCTTTGTCACCGATCCTGTTCATAATTTTTATGGACAGGATTTCTAGGCACAGCCAGGGCGTTGAGGGGGTCCGGTTTGGTGACCTCAGGATTGGGTCTCTGCTTTTTGCGGATGATGTGGTCCTGATGGCTTCATCAGACCGTGACCTCCAACTCTCGCTGGACAGGTTCGCAGCCGAGTGTGAAGCGGTCGGGATGAGAATCAGCACCTCCAAGTCCGAGTCCAACCGGAAAAGGGAGGAGTGCACCCTCCGGGTCGGGGATGAGATCCTGCCCCAAGTGGAGGAGTTCAAGTACCTCGGGGTCTTGTTCACGAGTGAGGGGAGGATGGAGCGGGAGATCGACAGGCGGATCGGTGCGGCGTCTGCAGTAATGCGGACTCTGCACGGATCCGTCGTGGTGAAGAGGGAGCTGAGCCGAAAGGCAAAGCTCTCGATTTACCAGTCGATCTACGTTCCTGCCCTCACCTATGGTCATGAGCTTTGGGTAATGACCGAAAGAACGAGATCCCGAGTACAAGCGGCCGAAATGAGCTTCCTCCGCAGGGTGGCTGGGCTCTCCCTTAGAGATAGGGTGAGAAGCTCGGTCATCCGGGAGGAGCTCGGAGTAGACCCGCTACTCCTCCGCGTTGAGAGGAGCCAGATGAGGTGGCTCGGGCATCTAGTTAGGATGCCTCCCGGACGCCTCCCTGGTGAGGTGTTCAGGGCACGTCCCACTGGTAGGAGACGCCGGGGAAGACCCAGGACACGCTGGAGAGACTATGTCTCTCGGCTGGCCTGGGAACGCCTCGGGATCCCCCAGGAAGAGCTGGCCGAAGTAGCTGGGGAAAGGGAAGTCTGGCTTCCCTGCTTAGGCTGCTGCCCCCGCGACCCGACCCCGGATAAGCGGAAGAAGATGGATGGATGGATGGATAGTATAGGGTTAGTAACATGATGATGATTAGGGTTAGGGTTACCATAAGGTTGGGGTTAGCATAGGGTTAGTAACATGACGATGATTAGGGTTAGGGTTAGCATAAGGGTTAGGGTTAGCATAGTGTTAGTAACATGATGATGATTAGGGTTAGGGTTAGCATAAGGGTTAGGGTTAGCATAGTGTTAGTAACATGATGATGATTAGGGTTAGGGTTAGCATAAGATCGAAAAACTAGACCACCCTAACAAGCTGACCACATGCCTACAGAGCCCACTCACCACTCCCCTAACTCCCAGTTGACTCGTTATGACTGTTTTGTATTTTCACCAGTTTAAAGATTACGATTTTGACTCCATCCTTCCGACTTGGATGTGTTTTGAAGCTCCAGGCCACGGAGTCAAGACTTGATTTTCAATCCTTTATTCACGAGTTCACGCAGGATATCCCAACCCCCAGCGCAGTCCTTCAGGGATCACTTTAATTTCTCTGCTTGATTTCTCACATATCAAAACACACAACAGAGGTCCTCCAATGGTTACCTGCTAACACCCCTTCTCTTGGCTATACAATATAAAAAGGTGCATCCCCGTATTTCTACTCACCATCTACAAATTCATGAATAACCTGGCCGCTCCTCTATCTGATCCCTCGGGTCTGCAAACGCTCTCAAAACCCCCAGGACCGAGCTCCGGACCTGGGGCGACAGGACCTTTTCGGTTGCTGCACCCTGTCTCTGGAGCCCTCTCCCCAACCACATCCTATAGGCCAACACCCTGCCATCATGCAAACCCACCTCTTCAAGCAGGCGTTCAACAGTTTACGTCCTTCCCTCCTCTCCCCTCCCTCCCTTTCTATGTCTCCTCTACTCCTCACTCCTCTTCTTCATGTACCTTACATTTGCCCTGGGTCTTGGGGGGGTGGGGGGAAAGCATCTTTGAGCACCTTGAAAAGCACAATATATATCGAATGTATTATTATTTACTATTGGGTTACGTAATTTCAACAAGCCAATCACAAACTGGTCCCTCCCTGTCTAGGTTGAACAGCAAGCGAGATGTGATCCTGTTGTGGAAAAAACTTTGTACAACATTTAACACTTAACTTGACAAAATAAGAGAGTTTGGGAGATCTGAAGTATGAAAGGTAAAGACTTTACTTGTACTCGAGAGCAAGCACAAATATAGCCGAGTTGGTTTGACAAAGAACTGATATTCTTGACTCAGACTTCAGGTTATATTGGCTCCCTTGTGGTTTCCTCCTCCATACATAAATCACTCAATCACAACAACCTATACATTGTTTACCTATTCGAACCTAAAGATTAGGCTCCTCCCCTGTGGATTAGGCTCCTCCCCTGTGGCCCTTTCACAGCTCCACACCAGCTGACATACCATTACACTTCTGCAGCACATGTCCTTGTGAGATAAAATTAACTACAAACTAAATCACTGATCAGGGTTAGGGTTAGCATAAGGGTTAGCATAGTGTTAGTAACATGATGATAATTAGGGTTAGCATAAGATCGAAAAACTAGACCACCCTAACAAGCTGACCACATGCCTACAGAGCCCAGTCACCACTCCCCTAACTCCCAGTTGACTCGTTGTGACTGTTGTGTATTTTCACCAGTTTAAAGATTACGATTTTGACTCCATCCTTCTGACTTGGATGTGTTTTGAAGCTCCAGGCCACAGAGTCAAGACTAGATTTTCATTCCTTTATTCACGGGCTCACGTAGGATACCCCAACCCCCAGCGCAGTCCTTCAGGGATCACTTTAATTTCTCTGCTTGATTTCTCACATATCAAACCACACAACAGAGGTCCTCCAATGGTTACCTGCTAACACCCCTTCTCTTGGCTATACAATATAACAGGGCTGCCAAGTTTCAGAAAATGACAAGAGTGAGACTTTAGTGTCATGATGCGTTCAAAAATCGTTTGGCCTTTTTTAACATTGATTTGGCCTGTTTTAACATTGATTATACCTTAAGATTAGGGTTGCCAACTCACTGAAAAATAAAAAAAGGACACCCCATCGTTCAGATTCCTTAAACCCGTCTGTCCAGTTGTAGAGCGATACCGGGTGCGGTCAATGAAATCGGACGTGTGTACGCTTGTCTTCTTTTCAGTTAAGTTGATCATATCCTGTTTGTCGCGTTGATCTGGTCCTCCATGGAGACTCTTCTCTCAGGATAGACTCCCATGTAACTAACATCTAAACCCTACCTGACCTACCTGATCAACCCGACACACAGGATATGATCAACTTAACTGAAAAGAAGACAAGCGTACACACACCCGATGTCAATGACCACACCCGGTATCGCTCTACAACTGGACAGACGGGTTTAAGGAATCTGAACGATGAGGTGTTACTTTTTTATTTTTCAGTGAGTTGGCAACCCTAATCTTAAGGTATAATCAATGTTAAAACAGGCCAAATCAATGTTAAAAAAGGCCAAACGATTTTTGAACGCATCATGACACTAAAGTCTCACTCTTGTCATTTTCTGAAACTTGGCAGCCCTGGTTAGTAACATGATTAGGGTTAGCATAAGGTTGGATTAGTATAGGGTTAAGCTCCTCGGTGGCAGGGCCCCGGGGGTGGATGAGGTCCGTCCGGAGTTCCTTAAGGCCCTGGATGTTGTGGGGCTGTCTTGGTTGACACGACTCTGCAGCATCGCGTGGACATCGGGGGCAGTGCCCCTGGATTGGCAGACTGGGGTGGTGGTCCCTCTTTTTAAGAAGGGGGACCGGAGGGTGTGTTCCAACTACAGGGGGATCACACTCCTCAGCCTCCCTGGTAAGGTCTATTCAGGGGTGCTGGAGAGGAGGGTCCGTCGGATAGTCGAACCTCGGATTCAGGAGGAGCAATGTGGTTTTCGTCCAGGCCGTGGAACAGTGGACCAGCTCTACACCCTCTGCAGGATCCTTGAGGGTGCATGGGAGTTTGCCCAACCAGTCCACATGTGCTTTGTGGACTTGGAGAAGGCATTCGACCGTGTCCCTCGGGGAGTCCTGTGGGGGGTTCTCCGGGAGTATGGGGTATCGGACCCCCTAATACGGGCTGTCCGTTCCCTGTATGACCGGTGTCAGAGCTTGGTCCGCATTGCCGGTTATAAGTCGGACTTGTTTCCAGTGAGGGTTGGACTCCGCCAGGGCTGCCCTTTGTCACCGATCCTGTTCATAATTTTTATGGACAGGATTTCTAGGCACAGCCAGGGCGTTGAGGGGGTCCGGTTTGGTGACCTCAGGATTGGGTCTCTGCTTTTTGCGGATGATGTGGTCCTGATGGCTTCATCAGACCGTGACCTCCAACTCTCGCTGGACAGGTTCGCAGCCGAGTGTGAAGCGGTCGGGATGAGAATCAGCACCTCCAAGTCCGAGTCCATGGTCCTCAACCGGAAAAGGGAGGACTGCACCCTCCGGGTCGGGGATGAGATCCTGCCCCAAGTGGAGGAGTTCAAGTACCTCGGGGTCTTGTTCACGAGTGAGGGGAGGATGGAGCGGGAGATCGACAGGCGGATCGGTGCGGCGTCTGCAGTAATGCGGACTCTGCACGGATCCGTCGTGGTGAAGAGGGAGCTGAGCCGAAAGGCAAAGCTCTCGATTTACCAGTCGATCTACGTTCCTGCCCTCACCTATGGTCATGAGCTTTGGGTAATGACCGAAAGAACGAGATCGCGAGTACAAGCGGCCGAAATGAGCTTCCTCCGCAGGGTGGCTGGGCTCTCCCTTAGAGATAGGGTGAGAAGCTCGGTCATCCGGGAGGAGCTCGGAGTAGACCCGCTACTCCTCCGCGTTGAGAGGAGCCAGATGAGGTGGCTCGGGCATCTAGTTAGGATGCCTCCCGGACGCCTCCCTGGTGAGGTGTTCAGGGCACGTCCCACTGGTAGGAGACCCCGGGGAAGACCCAGGACACGCTGGAGAGACTATGTCTCTCGGCTGGCCTGGGAACGCCTCGGGATCCCCCAGGAAGAGCTGGCCGAAGTAGCTGGGGAAAGGGAAGTCTGGGCTTCCCTGCTTAGGCTGCTGCCCCCGCGACCCGACCCCGGATAAGCGGAAGAAGATGGATGGATGGATGGATAGTATAGGGTTAGTAACATGATGATGATTAGGGTTAGGGTTACCATAAGGTTGGGGTTAGCATAGGGTTAGTAACATGACGATGATTAGGGTTAGGGTTAGCATAAGGGTTAGGGTTAGCATAGTGTTAGTAACATGATGATGATTAGGGTTAGGGTTAGCATAAGATCGAAAAACTAGACCACCCTAACAAGCTGACCACATGCCTACAGAGCCCACTCACCACTCCCCTAACTCCCAGTTGACTCGTTGTGACTGTTGTGTATTTTCACCAGTTTAAAGATTACGATTTTGACTCCATCCTTCTGACTTGGATGTGTTTTGAAGCTCCAGGCCACGGAGTCAAGACTAGATTTTCATTCCTTTATTCACGGGCTCACGTAGGATACCCCAACCCCCAGCGCAGTCCTTCAGGGATCACTTTAATTTCTCTGCTTGATTTCTCACATATCAAACCACACAACAGAGGTCCTCCAATGGTTACCTGCTAACACCCCTTCTCTTGGCTATACAATATAACAGGGCTGCCAAGTTTCAGAAAATGACAAGAGTGAGACTTTAGTGTCATGATGCGTTCCAAAAATCGTTTGGCCTTTTTTAACATTGATTTGGCCTGTTTTAACATTGATTATACCTTAAGATTAGGGTTGCCAACTCACTGAAAAATAAAAAAAGGACACCCCATCGTTCAGATTCCTTAAACCCGTCTGTCCAGTTGTAGAGCGATACCGGGTGCGGTCAATGAAATCGGACGTGTGTACGCTTGTCTTCTTTTCAGTTAAGTTGATCATATCCTGTGTGTCGGGTTGATCAGGTAGGTCAGGTAGGGTTTAGATGTTAGTTACATGGGAGTCTATCCTGAGAGAAGAGTCTCCATGGAGGACCAGATCAACGCGACACACAGGATATGATCAACTTAACTGAAAAGAAGACAAGCGTACACACGTCCGATTTCATTGACCGCACCCGGTATCGCTCTACAACTGGACAGACGGGTTTAAGGAATCTGAACGATGAGGTGTCCCTTTTTTTTTTATTTTTCAGTGAGTTGGCAACCCTAATCTTAAGGTATAATCAATGTTAAAACAGGCCAAATCGATGTTAAAAAAGGCCAAACGATTTTTGAACGCATCATGACACTAAAGTCTCACTTTTGTCATTTTCTGAAACTTGGCAGCCCTGGTTAGTAGCATGATTAGGGTTAGCATAAGGTTGGATTAGTATGGGGTTAGTAACATGATGATGATTAGGGTTAGGGTTACCATAAGGTTGGGGTTAGCATAGGGTTAGTAACATGACGATGATTAGGGTTAGGGTTAGCATAAGGGTTAGGGTTAGCATAGTGTTAGTAACATGATGATGATTAGGGTTAGGGTTAGCATAAGATCGAAAAACTAGACCACCCTAACAAGCTGACCACATGCCTACAGAGCCCACTCACCACTCCCCTAACTCCCAGTTGACTCGTTGTGACTGTTGTGTATTTTCACCAGTTTAAAGATTACGATTTTGACTCCATCCTTCTGACTTGGATGTGTTTTGAAGCTCCAGGCCACGGAGTCAAGACTTGATTTTCAATCCTTTATTCACGAGTTCACGCAGGATATCCCAACCCCCAGCGCAGTCCTTCAGGGATCACTTTAATTTCTCTGCTTGATTTCTCACATATCAAACCACACAACAGAGGTCCTCCAATGGTTACCTGCTAACACCCCTTCTCTTGGCTATACAATATAAAAAGGTGCATCCCCGTATTTCTACTCACCATCTACAAATTCATGAATAACCTGGCCGCTCCTCTATCTGATCCCTCGGGTCTGCAAACGCTCTCAAAAACCCCAGGACCGAGCTCCGGACCTGGGGCAACAGGACCTTTTCGGTTGCTGCACCCTGTCTCTGGAGCCCTCTCCCCAACCACATCCTATAGGCCAACACCCTGCCATCATGCAAACCCACCTCTTCAAGCAGGCGTTCAACAGTTTACGTTCTTCTCTCCTCTCCCCTCCCTCCCTTTCTATGTCTCCTCTACTCCTCACTCCTCTTCTTCATGTACCTTACATTTGCCCTGTGTCTTGGGGGGGGGGGGGGGGGGAGCATCTTTGAGCACCTTGAAAAGCACAATATACAGTATATTGAATGTATTATTATTTACTATTTACTATATTATTTACTATTTACCTGTCTAGGTTGAACAGCAAGTGAGATGTGATACTGTTGTGGAAAAAACTTTGTACAACATTTAACACTTAACTTGACAAAATAAGAGAGTTTGGGAGATCTGAAGTATGAAAGGTAAAGACTTTACTTGTACTCGAGAGCAAGCACAAATATAGCCGAGTTGGTTTGACAAAGAACTGATATTCTTGACTCAGACTTCAGGGGTCCGTTTCACAAAGCAGGTTTAACAACCTCTGAGTCTAATCCTAAATGCTGAGTTGATCTACTCTGAAATAGAAAACTCTCGGTTTTCGGTTCCAGAACAGCGGATTTGAGTTAATTTGATCAACTCAGAGGAGTTCCACCTAGGGTTAAGCGCGTGCACCACAACTATAAAAAGCCAGCATCAATGGAGCCCCGATTCGACGAGTCACCATGGCAACGGGGAAGAGGAGGTCTCCGTTTTTCACCAACCTCGAATTGGAAATCCTAATGCGCTCATATGGCGAATTTCAACACGTTTTTAGAAAGAAGTGCAACACTGCTGCGTAAGTTTAAATGTAGTCCTTTGCAATCACAATAATATTACAGGGGAAAACTGCTTGAATGGTAACTATTCATTTATTTCATTTAGGTGCAATCCCGCGGGGGAGAAGTGCACTTGGCAGCAGCTTAAGATGATGAAGAAGAAGAAGAAGAAGAAGAAGAAGAAGAAGAAGAAGAAGAAGAAGAAGAAGAAGAAGAAGAAGAAGAAGAAGAAGATGATAAAAACATTGTTTAAACAGATAAGACCTCGGCATCATCATTTTGATCATGTTTTACACTGTAAAGTAAATATTAAGTGGCTATTTGACTGTATACAGCTGCCTTGCTCAAGTGCTCTGCATCTCCGACATTGTACAAAAAACTTCCATTTGCAAAGAAACGCAGTGCAACACACTATGTGCTGGGATGTGAGAGCATGACTACGGTTGGTAATGTTGCAAATGTAAGGACGGATTAGGTTGTGTATGTAAATGATGGACTGTGACGTGAAACGGTACCGCTGAAAAAGATCATTGTCTGGAAATGATAATTGTCTGGAAAGGCTACATCTATGCGCGGTCTGATAACCCTCTCCCGACGAATATTTAATTCTCTGCGCAATAATGCTGCACCGTCATCCACGGGATCGTTGTCAAAAGCAGTGCTCGAAGTGGGCTGGTACTCACCGGTACGCAGTACCGGTGTCGTGCCAAAAAGTGATTGTCTGCCAGAAATTGATTGAAGGCCAAATACAGTTACTCAAAGGTGATTTCTGCCTAAATATGTCTTGCTCTCATTCATAAGCTTCATAATATAAACACTGGAGCTCACAGGACACCTTGGGATTATTTTAAAGGACCATTAACACAAAATAGGCATTTTCACCTGCCAAAAATTGATTGAAGAACAAACGTTAAACTTTCGAAGACATGTACCTTTGCTATAATTACATTATAATACAGTTGTGTGTATCTGCATATTATGGCCGTTTAATCCAGAGAAAAGCAGACGTTGTTGCGCTACCGCTCAACGGGCTGCTGTGCGCACTCCCGCCGCCACAAATCAGATTCTGGCAGACAATCACTTTTTGGCACGACACCGGCACTCATTTTTTTTCCACTTCGAGCGCTGGTCAAAAGGACATGCCATGTTCGTGAAGAAAGTCGCCTCCTACTGTGCCTAATGGACTTCTGAAATAGCCTACTGACTCTGATTTTTTAAATGATTTTTGACAGACGGCTACGCCAAAACTCGCCTGCTGACTGAATGAATGAGGAAATCAAATGGCTGAAAGAGGGCGGAGACAGATTGAAACTCGATGTTCATTGAGTAAAACCTGGTCCCGACCAGGTTAGTTTCATAGAGTCTGTTACTACGGTAACTGACCGAGAGCGTAAGTTTTCTCTCTCTGTGAAACAGGCTAGAGTTACCCCTCTTTCTCTGGTTTGAGTTACCTCCCTTTGTGAAACGGAAAACTCAGTGTTTCCCTCATTTCAGGGTTAATAAACTCAGAGTTTTCACTAAACCTGCTTTGTGAAACGGACCCCAGGTTATATTGGCTCCCTTGTGGTTTCCTCCTCCATACATACATCACCCAATCACAACAACTTATACATTGTTTACCTATTCGAACCCAGAGCTATAGAGTAAACAGAGTTACGACACTTCCATTGACTCCCGTGGTAAAAAAATGGCGGACGACACTTCCGGGTTATGGAGACGCCAATAGTTCCAAACAAGGGGCGGAGCTCCGTTGATTTCAATTGCTCGTCAAGAACAATTACTGGTAAGTTGATGAAACAACAGCATTTTAAACGTTTTTTTTACATTTTCAAGCATTAGCTATCAGAGGTATACTCTTAGACATCGTTATTTTTACATTTGGTTTGCATGAAATGTCGATGTTGATGTTAAAAATGTAAAGTTAGGTCAGTTAGGTCCCTAAATGGATTTAGGACCTAACTGAAAGCTTGGTAACGGAGGCTAACGTGAGGTAATTAACGTGATCATTTCACTAAAGTCCTTTAACCTTTTATTGTCAGGTGACATTATGTAAAGTTGTTTTGATTGTTAGGTTTTAAAACATTTCCAAAATACTACCACTAATGCTAATACTAAAATGCTACTGCTATTACTGCTACTATTACTTAAATGCTAGCTGTTTTACTTATGCTGCTGCTATAACTATTACTATAATAATAATAATAATAATAATAATAATGCATTTTATTTATTTTATTCTGAACCGAGAGAGGGCAGTCACAACATGGCGGGACGACATAAGGTCAAACCAGTGGTCCATCTTCTCCAGGAACCATGATGTGGTGAGGTTTGATTCAGGACGCTGCTCCTCCTCTACCAGGTACTTTAAGGCAGCACTTGTCCACTCACTGAAGATGTGCATGGCTGAGCTAACTTTCATCTTTTCGAAGTGGTTAGGCTCCAAGATGGCCCTGGAGAGGTTGGGAGCCAGCTTTAGTGCCATACCCTCTTGGTAGGACACCAGATCCTGTAAGGGACCAACAGACACCACACTGGACAGTAGGTGCTCTTTGTTCACCACATCTTGTGGAACGGTGATGGTCTGACCACGGACAAGGGTGCTCTTCAAGTTACATTACCAGATGTGGGACATCTGCCATGAAATAGAGCCGCCGGTGTGGCTCTATGGGAAGTGGAGTCCAGGGTTTATCACACGTCACCCCAAAAGCTCGCCACATTGCTCTATTGGGGCTCCCCATGTGTAGTGATGTTCATTGAGGAAGAAGGCCGCCGACACAGGATCGCTTTAACTCACTTTATTTGTTTAGCTTTAGTTATATTTATCTATGAAGCAAATGGAGAGGAATTGTAAAATTCACGCGTGTGGAGCGACCCTTAGCTGGATATCTTAACAGATACGCTGCCTGGAGGTTTTCTGGCTTCCCCCCGGATCTGTAGTTTGGTAGTACCTGGGCAGGCGTGGCCTCTATGACGCATACTATGCTCTGATTGGCTAATGTTTAGCGCCCGCCCCCAGTGTATTATGTGTGCCGCCATCTGGTGGCCAGGTGCGGTTAATCCAACTTATATATTTATTTATATTCCTTTGTGGCTATGTGTAGATATTACAGCCTGTTGATACATATGTTATTATTTATTCTTAACACATGTCACTTGTGACGTTAATGACATGAAGCCCTACAGATGCTGCTGCCTCCACTATAGCAATGATGATGGGCTGGTAGACGGCACCATTGGTGGAATTACTGCTGTAGTGGTTTGCCACAACTTGCTTCCACCTTGTTGTTAATAATGTATAATGTATAGTGTCAATAGTGTACGGTCGATGTCTACTTCAACTGTCTGTAATGTTTACCTTTATTTTTGGGATTTACATTAACATTGCTACTATTCATAATACTGTACATAGATATGTTTTCTGTATTTATTGTATGCAGTTTTTAATTATTTTCTTGTATTTTAATGTCTATTTTTTTGTGTTTCTACTACTCTCCTGTACTTTCTGCTGTGGCAGCCACATTTCCTGTCTGGGATTGATAGTCTCATGCCAATTCCTCAGCCATTGTCCCTGTCAGACACCGATGTCCTGCTTCACTGACCTAACTATGATAAACATATAGCAACTAACTAACCATGTTTCACACCACGTGACTGTCCTTGCAGGCGGGTAAATTCAGCCTCATTCCAACCATCAACAACTCAGTGACTGCGATGGGGTCCATAGTATTTGGAATTTATGATTTAATAATAATAATAATAATAATAATAACTGCTATGATTACTCCAACCAGCATGAAGACACAAGTGTGAGTTGCTCTGCCATCGTGGCCAGGCAGTGTAATGTTGCCAAACAGCTTTCCTGTCCCCATATGCAGCTCTACGCTTAGGGTGACGGCCATCTCATCCAAGGTTAGCACACCTCTCCATTTGGCTCATGCTACCAGCCTTTAGCTTCAGCATATCAAAAACCTCTCCCAACACTCCTGGCTTCAGTTTGACATGCTGCATTCTTCTTTGGACAGTGCGGATGTCTGGTAGCCTGGCAAGCCAGACCCACATCAGAAAGATGTAAGGTCTGGCTCAGCTCCATTGGCAGTGTGGGCGGGATAAACGGTTGTCTTTCAAGTTCCCTCTGCACGCAATAGGATAGCGCTACAACCAATCAGAGCAACGAAGAAGGTGACGTAGTCAGAGCGACGGCTCTGACTACGTAATTAATCAAAACTCAGAATACATCTTTTTTGTTGAGGAAAGACTTCAGTGCCGTTCTTTGTTCTTTTCTCAAATAAAATGTTAACTTCAAGTCTTGAAGAGTCGCGGCCAAAGCCGAGTGGAAAGACAGCCGTTCGCCAGCAGCAGCAGCCATTGTTTACCTCTAAGACGGAACCGTCGCAACTCTGTCGTCATGGTAACCCGGCTTTCGACTCCGCCCCTCACGCTGTGATTGGTCTGACATACTTTGTGTTTCCAGTACCAAAAAGCCGACAGAGCCGTGCTAGACCTACCTAGCTGCCAAATAAATGTGCTGCCGCTAGGGGGTGTCTAGATTTCTAAGCTAGATGTCTGGCAGAGGGATCTTCATGTTTTGGGTTTTGTATCCTGTTGTGCCCGCTGTAATTCGAATTTGAATTGCCTTTTTGATGGTCTCATTGCCCCACCGAATCACCCCTTTTTTCTGTATGTTGTATGTTGTGTATATTATTTATTATTCCTATTTTTTCTTACACACGTGCACACACACACACACACACACGTTCTTGTTTCAATAATTATTTAATAAAAATCTTCTTTATTTAACAACTTTTGTACCAGTCATACGTATTCCAGTCCATCAGCTCTAACATAAATTGCAAGTGTGAATAGTTGCTTGTAGAGTTAGATTTTGACTGATCATATTCAAGCATAATTAGTGGATGTTTGATAGATCTGATACATGGCTCCATCTTAAAATCTCCATGGTTCTGATCCATGTCCTACAAAAATAACTAAATGTCCTTTAGTCTCCTACATGTCCTTTTAAAATAACTAAACTTGGTAATAAAGATAAAACGTACTTTGGAAAAGCTGACATTTCACAAAACAGGTAAGTGCTAAGAGTGCAATAGTCCAATAATAGTAAAAATTAAATGGTAATGGTAACTTGTTTATCTTAGTGCAAACACAGAACAACCAACCTTGTAAAGTTAGCATCACTCACGTAAGTAACCTAGCCAAGCTAACGAACGTTTCCCTCCAAAGGTTTATTACTATTACTATTATTATTATTATTATTATTATTATTATTATTATTCAAGCATAAAAGCTATTATTCTAGCGCAAAAACGGTTAAAAAAAACGTGTTTTATTTTGATATTTACCATGACAAGACAATGACCGCTATGGCAGCTTGCGGTTTGTTTGAACCACGTGACAGCCCTGGCGGCGACATCAAAGCGTGTCGTAACTCTGTTTACTCCATAGCTCTGTTCGAACCTAAAGATTAGGCTCCTCCCCTGTGGATTAGGCTCCTCCCCTGTGGCCCTTTCACAGCTCCACACCAGCTGACATACCATTACACTTCTGCAGCACATGTCCTTGTGACATAAAATTAACTACAAACTAAATCACTGACTTGAGGTAGTTTAAATATAACAAATACCAATCTGGAGTAAAGTAACAAATCAAAGAAAACAAATGTACCTGTACCAAATATGAGTCAACATAAAGATGCGTGACAACCTGTATGAGCACAATGAAAATAACATCTACCCAATAAATATTCATTCAACCAATTGACTACAATACCACAATTTATGATTGTAGAATCCACTCAGAGTATGCAATGATTAAACTTTAAAGGTAATGTTAACTTAGTTAAACATATGTAAGGAGAATAGAGACAAAGAGACCAGAGTGTGTGACTGCAAGTGACTCTTCCCAGGTCTACTTTTTACGACAGTTACAGGGTTCTCAGTTGACCCCCTCTGACCGGGAGACAAATGGGGTAAATACGGGGCACTGAACATCAAAGGTTTATTTATGTAAGAGTGTCCCATCTGTGATTCTCTGTATTTCTCCACACTTATTAGATTCCTATAGCATAATGGCAAGATACGTTTTACGTATCTTGCCATTGCAATTATGTATTATCATTAAATGTAAGGGTAAATTTCTCCCACAATACTTGGGTGAGATCGGCACACAGACCAGTTTGTCTGTGGAGGATTAGTTGATTGACTGATACATGAAAGGGAGGTTAATTAATGCTAAGTCCATCACCTCTGTTGGTTCCTGATCAATTCCTCGGGAATAGTGGGGGATTAGAGACCAGTTGGTCTGTGGAGGATCTGTGATTTGACCAATACATGAAAGAGAGGCTATTTAATGCAACTCTCAACACCTCAATTGCTTCCAGAAAGGACACAACACAGCAGTATATACTTTGAGTGGTGCCTAATTTTAAGGCATATGATATGTTAAAGTATTCTAATAAATACATTCTTCTTCAGCCTCTCCGACCCGGAAAGAGACCATCCATCCATTCATCTAAACATCTGTCCTTCCATCCATCTAAACCGTTGAGTCTGTTTACTTATTTATTGTATCGTACTTTTTATTATATCTTTTTTACTGATGCTTTGTGCAAATGTCCTTATCTTATCTATCCTTCCATCCATCACTCCCTCTTCCCACCATATATATCTATAAATAAGATAGAATATACACAGAACTTTAATTAACATACATGTAACAATGGTTGGTTCGGTTTTCAGAGTGATCTGAAATGTGATTTGTTGTGTGCAAATTCAGTGTCAATAATCCAATATAACAATGTCTACAGTGCATGCTCCTCAGCCCGGTGCTGGTCAAGTCCATCAGGAGATACTTGCTTCATTATCAGAGCTCACTGCTCTATTATGGTAGACATCCTTCTCAGAGGAAACCACCCAGTCTGGGGCTTTTGATAATTGATCATTTCTAAAATATACTGCGCCTTTTTTTACATTTATGAACAAAAAAAAGTAAAGAAACGTTATATGTAGGCTGCAAATGGGCTGTGTAACAAAGTGCTTAGGAGTTGAAGATGGCCTTGGGTAATATGTAATATCAGCATGAGGGCTGCGGTTGTGAAAGCCTGTGACACAGTCCAGTGGAGAGCAGCTGGTGCACGGCTATCTCCTTCTGATGCACGGCCTATACACCATGGCCTATATATAGGCCCATGTCACACTCTTCACTGATCACTTTTTTCATGTCTGAAATCACACTTGAACACAGTCAATTCCCAACTGTAAAACTGTAAAATATGTTTTATTTGTCTATATGTTATTTTAGCTTAAGATGTGTAAACATGTAAATGTACAGCACATTTGTCCTCATTTCTTTCTTTTTTGTGTGTATTTAATCTGTGAGATATACAGATATATAAATATATAGATATATAGATATAGATACATAGATAAGAATGTGCTGACGTCAGGGCGTCGTGTTTCAGGGCGGACTGACGTCACGTTGCTTCAGAATTTACGACCAATGGACGGCGAGACACGTCCTCCGCGCTATAAAGTGGCGCTCACGCCGGGGGTCAGTCCATTACTGAGCTGCTGGGGGTGCATTCACTTGAGACGGGTCCACTGAGACGCTGCGAAGCCACACCACTCCTCCCTATTAACATATCGCCCTTTCTATTATCGGACCATGCTGCGAGTGAGATGTCTGAGAGGCGGTAGCCGCGGCGCCGAGGCGGCCCACCTGATCGGAGCCATGGTGGGTACCCCCCGGCGGAGGACTGGTCCTATTTTTTTTTATTTTTTTTAATTTTTTTAGGAATGGTCCCATTATAAATCGCAAACACGAACCAAACACGTCATGTCCTAATCCATCGGACAGTCCGATCTGTTTTTTTTTTTTTTAAATTGTTTTATTTTGTAGATTTTTCATTTTTGAGCACACATGTTTTGTGATGTTTTTGGGGACTGGCAGGAACTTAAGCTATTTTTAATAAATAGTTGCATGTTTGAGTGACAGCGGCCAACTGTTGCAGCAGATGCTGGGGACCTCAGTGACACGAGACTGCGCATACGCATGCGCCAGCAGTCAGTTTCCACAGATAACTGACTTTAAAACAATATGCTTTAATTTCCTAATGATGACCTTACTTTGACTTTAAAACAATATGCTTTATTTTCCTAATAATTAACATACTTTGACTTTAAAACAATATGCTTTAATTTCCTAATGATGACCATAATTTGACTTTAAGCTTTTAGCTGTTATGCTGCACAAAACTGGAACAAACTACCAGCTGAACTGAAATCAGCCCCAACTGTGAACATTTTTAAATCCAGGTTAAAAACACTTCTGTTCTCCTGTGCTTATGATTGAGCTTGTTCAAAGCACTTTAAATTGTAAATTTTAACTGCACTATGTCCTTTTAAATCATGATTTTATGCTGCTCTTATAGTATTTTATGTCTTTCTATTCTTCTGTAGTTGTTTTTATTTATTTTTAAAAAAATTTATTTCAATTCTTATTGTTTTATGTAAAGCGCATTGAGTTGCCATTGTGTATGAAATGCGCTATATAAATAAAGCTGCCTTGCCTTGCCTTAAAACAATATGCTTTAATTTCCTAATGATGACCATACTTTGACTTTAAAGCAATATGCTTTAATTTCCTAATGATGACCATATTTTGACTTTAAAACAATATGCTTTAATTTCCTAATGATGACCATACTTTGACTTTAAAACAATATGCTTTAATTTCCTAATGATGACCATACTTTGACTTTAAACAAGATGCTTTATAAATGAGTTGAATCTATTGTTTGGGGTCTAGTTTAATTGTATTGACTGATCTAGACTGGGTCAGTCAATAGGCCTACAATAGGCTGAAGTTATATACTTAAAGCGATGTTATTATGGGTGTCAACTGGCTTTTCAAAATATGTGATTTTGATCGAAATAAAAAAATATATAAATGTGATAGCTTTATGGTTAAGTGAACGACCCATTCATGTTTATATCCACTTTGAAAAAAAGTTACTGTTTTACTTAATGGCTAAAAAAAACGAGTTTTATTCTTGTTTGGAAATGTATTTTAAAAAGCCTGTATCTTAAATCGCCTGAATGTCCCCAGAGGATTTAGACCGACGTATTGTTTTATCTTTCTTTTGTCCGCAGTTCGGACGGTCGGTTGCTGGATGGGTGCAGAGGGCCTTTCAGAGCACCTCTGCAGCTGCACCCCAGCCACGCCCCGCCGCCTCTGCAGACCCGGCACCTGAGTCCGTCCCGGACGAATGCCCTGTCTGCGCCTACAACGAATGGGACCCACTAGAGGAGGTGATCGTGGGACGTGCAGAAAATGCTCGGGTGCCACCCTTCACAGTGGAAGTCCAGGTAAAAGCGGGCAAATGGGGGTAACGTTTGGTTTATCATCATGGGTTTTGTTATTGGGCTACAAGGTTGAATTTCACAGTGTTCCTGCATAAAGAAATGCCTTAAGTTGCAGCCAAGCTGTGAAGTGCTTTTGAATGGCAGGGACGGCAAACATTTAATATCCATACAATGCAATCGCTTTAGGTTGAAATGTGGAGTAGCAAATCCCTTTTCGATGTGCAAACCAAGTAGAAATGGAGTATGATGTTTGTCTGATGTGCTGCTGCCTATACTGCCTGCCTTGCAGGGCAGGTTAACTTTGTGAATATTTTTTTCTTCACCGGCTTGACAGGCTGTCCTATTTGTAACACACCATTGACAGGCTAACACGTATGAGAAGCACTGGCCCTTCTACCAGAAGTATGGGGGGCAATCTTTTCCTGAGGACCACTTGAAGAAAGCCGTTGCTGAGATTGAGGAAATGTGCAATATTCTGCGCCACGAGGGCGTAACTGTGCAGAGGCCGGAGCGGATCGACTGGTCCATGGAGTACAAAACGCCAGACTTCGAGTCACCAGGTCATTATTGATTGTTGACCATTTTTAACACTTTATTATTTGTATTTGGTAATAATGACATTGTCCCTGTCCTCTGACCCCGGGCCGCGTGCAGGCATGTACTCCGCCATGCCCAGGGACATCCTCATGGTCGTGGGCAATGAAATTATCGAGGCTCCCATGGCTTGGAGGGCCCGCTTCTTTGAATACCGGGCCTACAGGCCTCTGATCAAGGAGTACTTCAAGAAAGGTGCTAAATGGACCACGGCTCCCAAACCCACCATGGCCGACGAGCTGTATGACCTGGTAGGTGGAACCTCGAGCGCGTGGACAACCCGCCACGCCGTCCAAAATGGGGCCAGTTCCTAACGAATGTTTAGTGGGGTCTGGTCAATGATTGAGTTGATGGATTTGCTTATCTAACGCCTTGGCGGTAGTACTGATTTTTTTTTTTCTTCTTTCCATTATTTTGCCCAACTCTTCTCTGACCTCATTTAACCATCCCACGTGACGCCCCCCCCCCCCCCGCCCAACCAAGCCGCCAGGACCCTAACCCTCTCCCCTTCCTCATCACGCAGGGCTACCCAATCCGCACTGTGGAGGACAGACACAGGCTGGCCGCCCAGGGGAAGTTTGTGACCACTGAGCACGAGCCTTGCTTCGATGCCGCCGACTTCATCAGGGCCGGGAGAGACCTGTTTGTTCAGAGGAGTCAGGTATACTGCTGCTGCTCGGCGCTGCTATCGGCGTTGTCCCGGTAACACACAGGCACAGCATGACAATCGTATCGCATTCCACACAACGAGAGTTCGAACTCTCCGGCGCTGTTCTGCTGGACCTTGAGCAACAGAAAGCACACAGACTGACGGAGATTAGATAAAGCAAACCTTTGCTGCTTCTGTGGAATAGTTGTAGAGGCTTAAGTCAAGGTCATGTCACAAGCTTAAGATCCCTGGGGAACATTTATTGTAAAGTCTTTTTTGGCCATCTCTGTGTGTCAGATTAGTGTCCTACATTAGTCAAATGTGTATTTAACAAATGAGTATTTAACACATTTGCGCACATAATGTTAAAAATCATGTTCTATTGGAATCTCTTATGAATTGACATACACACTTCTTATGATATCAATGTATACATATAATGTTAAATGCTTTACATAAAAAAAAAAAAATGAAATAAATTCCAATCAGAATTGCATACTAGTTCAATATCCTATATATTAGGAACTGGGTAGAGCAAAACATATGACTGACTTACTTTGTACATCATTTTATATCCAGGTAACAAACTACATGGGAATTGAATGGATGCGCCGTCATCTCGCCCCGGAGTACAACATCCACATCATTTCATTCAAAGACCCCAATCCCATGCACATCGACGCCACCTTCAACATCATTGGACCAGGACTGGTGTTGTCCAACCCTGACAGGCCCTGTCACCAGGTTAGGCTTGGACCTCTTTTTTACCCAAAACAATACATTTAGTCTCACCCAAAATACTGAATGAAGTGTAACCCTTGAATGTGGGTGTAATGTAAGTCCATGAACAGTGATTATCATTTTAAAGTTGGATATGGATAGGGATATATGTATTTTAAACCTTTAGCAACAATATTAGTAGGATGCTTTTATTGCACTCAGCCTCACTGATAAGTCGCTTTAGATAAAAGTGTCACTAAATGACTAAATGTATTGTTAATGGGATTAGGAATGAGAGAAATGTTGTTTTTGGCTGCCCTCTAGTGAGGTAACACTGTAAGGTTAGTTTGGTTTATTTGTGGCTCAATTTCATTTTTATTTTAATGTCCAGATTGAGATGTTTAAAAAGGCTGGCTGGACTATTGTCAAACCTCCAGTGCCCCTTATCCCAGATGGTGAGCACACAAAACCTATATTTACCAAGTATTCAGCACTTTGATTTTTCAGTGTTTTTATTTTTGAAATTTTAAAACGTAACTTTCCTTGTGTTTCCCTTGCAGACCACCCACTGTGGATGTCCTCCAAGTGGCTGTCCATGAACGTCCTCATGCTGGACGAGAAGCGCGTCATGGTCGATGCCAATGAAAGCACCATTCATAAAATGTTTGAAAATCTTGGTAAGTGAAAACATAGTATACTTCATATTAATTTCAGTTGCATAAAAAAAACAAAAAAGTCCTTTTACCTTTTGCTCATTACTTTAAAATGTACTGAAACAAAAATGCCCCATTATCTTACCCTTTGGATCAATCTATCAATATCTTTATTGACGCCGCAGGCATCAAGACCGTCAAGGTGAGCATTCGTCACGCCAACTCCCTGGGTGGTGGTTTCCACTGCTGGACAACCGATGTCCGTCGCCGTGGCACCCTTCAGTCTTACTTCCACTAGCCTTGCCAGAAATAGGCAGTTTATATTGAGCTTTTAAGACGAAAGTGTCTACCCCGCATTTGTTTTGTGTTACATGAATATTATGGCAAAAAAAGACAAGGAAAATAACTATATACATACTATCTACACCTACATCTGAATTCAAATTGGCTGTGAATGAACAGTAAAATATTGTTCTCCGTGTTTACACTCAATAAAAAAACCAGTAATGTAAACTAAAACTTACATCCACATTGTTGGATATAGTTGATAGTAAACAACAACCTAGATCCTAAACAAAATTTGTACATTGTGAAGCGGGATTGTGACTTTAGGTGTTGCATAACTATGTATGATTTGTGTCAATTTAGCAGTGCTGTGCATTTACATGTCTCCGCAAACAGTTTGGTTCAGAGATATGTGCTCAATAGCAAATAATCAAAAAGATCTCAATAATCTCAATATTAACTGCATTTCTGGCCTGGCTATTGTAGAGAACATCTGGAAGTAGGAAAGTTGAGGATGGGGTACAACTGGCATGTTGTGTCACCAGAGGTGTCCAAATGTCCACCTGGTGACAACTATTTTCTGTATGATCAATTAATGCTGATTTTCCAGAATGTTTTTTATTATCAAACAATTGTATAAAGGTTTTTATATAGGTAATTAAAAATTATTGATTCCGTAAGTATGTTCTTTTTTAAAGGATTGGGATTAAACATAAACTTTCTATTTATGTTTTTCTTCTGTTCATATATTTTTCAATGTTTCCCAACAATTCGTGTTTTTATATATTTACCTAAAACAAATGAGGCGGTCCATGTGTTGTACACCTTAAACCTTGAGCTGTTTTCTATTCTTGCAAATCTGGGCCAGTTATATGCTTTTAGTCGTTCTCACTACAGCTTGGCTGCTCTGTATGTAAAAAAGCAAATAGCTTTCTTATTATTTAACATTAATAAACATATTGAAAACATGTGTCTTGTTTGTGTCCTTATATTGCTCCCAGAAGTAGCATTAGACCATTGCAACAGCATTCATGTTGAACAGAATTAAAGAACGATGAAGTGGACCGCTGCTTTCCCCTTCGATGGGCCGCAGGTGTCAATGTGAGGATAAGATAATATAACGAAATATCTTCTGAGTTACGTCTTGACTAGTACTCTCACTAGAGCCTGGTTTGTATTCGCCTAAACATTAGTGTTGCTCATGTTGATATGAGCACGCCCTGATTAGTCACTCACTCTTAACATGACCACTATAATATGACAAAAATGTATATATTTTTTAGTTTTCATTTAACCAGGAGTAAGTCTCATTGAGATTAAAAATGTGTTTTTCAAGAGTGTTCTGGCCAAGACAGGCAGCAGCACAACATCATATACTATGACTATACTATAACATACTATAACTGTTATAACATACTATGACTGCTACAACTATGATGATCATCACGATACTGTGAAGGTCGCTGGGATTTCACATTGAACATGCATTGCCATAGAAGTCCTAGTGAGCTTAATGAGGTTTTGAAGGCCCACTTGCAGCAGTCAGAGCCACCTGGAGGAGGGAGGAGCTGCTGGTTTGTCTGGTTGCTTCTTGGCCTCGGAGGCCGAGGGAGGAGTGATGGAGGAGTGATGGAGGAGTGATGGGGTGGTGTGATGGGGTGGTGTGCATCTTTGCCCTGGCCTCTGTGAAAAGCAAACACATGCTTTTACATTGTAAAGGTAGTGCTGTAAAGGACTACAAGACACCCCAAATGGGAGCGCTCACCGCTTACTCCAGCACAGTCCAGCAATATATGAATGGAGCATCGACGCTACATCCTGTGGTTTTTACTTTGGTAAAACATAATGAACTCAGAGGAAGGTGTCTTAGTAATAATATAATATTATTATGATTATTATTACTGATTTATGAACGCACTACAGTGCCCAGACCAGCATCATGTTGCAGAAACACTCATTCTACATTATTCATTACTATTCTCACTCCCTCCAGGTAGTCAAGGGGGTTTCGGCAATTGATACCCTGGGAATATTATAATTTATTCCCAGGGTGACGGCGAGTTCAAGAGGGGTTCAACTTTGCACAATTGGTCTGGTAAAAACCTGCTTGATGCTTGTTTTTCATTGAAATCTATTTAGTAAAAATAGAGCTAGTAAATAGTTTCTATCGACGTTGATGTTTAGCAAACATTGTGCTGCTTGCAGCTCTCCTCTCTGTAGCCTCTTGGCAGCTCGGGGGTTGAGGGGCCCCTGAGCACAAAAGGGCCCTTCGCGATATGTGGCAATGCACTGTGTAGATTGTAAGTCAAATAAAAAGTGGAATACATTTTTACAGCTTTTTACGTGACAGATTTGTACCCACTTTGACCCACTATGAGTTAGGTTGGATCAGGGAATATTGCCAAGCAGCAGGACAATGGACACATGGGGGGGGGGAGACTGTAGATTGTGCTGCATAATGTATTTTAATTCATCTAAAAGCAAAACATTTTTTCACCAATCACCAATTATAACGCAGTAACTCGATATCAAATCAAAATCAAAATAAGTTACTTTTCCTTTTTGTTCAGCAGCACAACAGACACATTTGAAACCTGAAATGTCTGTATGGTATTCTGCTGCCACCTACTGACCATAGCTAAAACTACGAGTGTATAGAGGGATTTGAATTAAGCTTGGGTGTATGTTTTATATTATTCAGTATAATGCTGGGCATGAAATACCGCTTAATGCTCAATGTGAGATGTGTAGAGCTCACAACTCGCTTCATGTTGGGAAGCAAGTTACTTAAATTAACTCCATTAATGATCTTTTCTTAGAAATATCTAATTGTTGGCTTGTGATTGCAACCACTGAGTGTGTGTGTGTGTGTGTGTGTGTGTGTGTGTGTGTATGCGCCGGTGTGTGTGTGTCCGGCTGAAATAAGCCAGAATAGTCTTTACAGTAGACTACTGATTGAATCATGGACTATGTTTGTCACTAGAAAAGTACATCATGAAAACCTGTTTCATATCCATACTGACCTGAGGGACGTCCTCTAATGCCAGTAACTGCATGCTAACCATAGACGGCACAGGTTGAGTATGTTCAGACTAAACATGATACAGCAGCACAGCCTTGGAGAGCAACCGTCTGAGTTGTTGTGTCTCTGTAGCGCTGCAGAGGTACAATACTGTACTGTTCTCCTGAGCGCTATCATGTCACATATCCTGGTTGTATATTTACAAAAACATCTACAAACACACACACACACACACACACACACACACATATATATGTATATATACATTTGTCTAATCCTGTGTTCTTGGGTGTAGCAGTCTAGTGGTCCATATATACAACAATTGTATTGCTCCATTGTTGCACTTTAATTTAGCTTTCCTTCAAAATGATCTTAAACTTAACAGTATGAGGTAGCAGCACTTCTGTACATTGGTGGGAGTATTCACATTTGGGGATCATGAGTAACAAAGGAATATGGTAATATTACATATTTGGTTAATCTCATAGGCCTACCAATAATAGCTTTGCTGTCTTGTTTTTCTTACTCTCTGCCGAAGGTGGTGCTACAAGGAAGCTGTGTGTGAACAATGTGCATTTGCTTCATTGCAACACACTGTGAATCATCTATTGAAATATCTATTTTAGGTGGAAAGATCATGCTGAAAATGTACCCTTGTGATATGTCTTTATGAATATATGTGACGAATGTCACAGCAGATTGCTCCTTTCTTAAGGGTTTCTGCCATTAAATGGCCTGAAACTGGAAAAATACAATTTGCTGGGACTTCAAGGCCTCTAGAGAATTATATAATACAGTATGGTAAGCGCATGTTCATTGAATTTTGCTTTGATAGCTTGTGAATAGTCAGTTAAATGCGAGTGAGACATTGAAATGACAGCAATATTACTGACGTAAATAACAGAATAATAATTTAGATGATTGCAAGTCGGTGGAACCCAACCTTTGGGATCTCTATGGATCTATAATCTCTATATAATCTACATTTCATACTAGAACCGCTTCACAAAAAGGGATTTTTCTAATTTTGTAAATAACCCATAAACCAAAAGTTGATTTCATTGAATGATGTCACTCCATAAGCTTTTTGTATTATTTACCTATAGACTAGTTTAAACATTTTTTGAATTGTAAGTCTTTTGGCTTTTTTGGTTTGACCTCTGGGGCTAAATATTATGTAGATTCATATTTTTATCTTATGTTGAACAATAAGCAGATCTAAAATATAGCTCTCCCACTTTCTAACTAAATTACTTTCTAAAATGTAAAAATGTAACAAGCTACTTTCAGGGGATGACCTAACAACTATCAAGATAACCATGAATATTAAGGATCCATAAATAATAGGATCAATAACTAAATAAATAGGATCATCTTTGTCTTTCAAATCTTAAAGAAATGCGACGAAGCAGTTTATTCACCACTAAACATAAACGATAGCCTACCAAACCCAGGGTTTATTAATATTAAAGCACATTATTCTCACATTTTTCCTTTTGAAGTTCCCACGGAAAGTAGCCCCGCCCACAGCGCCGAGCTGGACGCTGATTGGTTCGCCGGAGCTCATTTGCATTAACGTCAGTAAAGGCTGTAGGTCAAGCCTTGCGGGAGCTTTCATTGGATGTGCTGCTGTCAAGCAGGACTGAAGACCTGGAGGACCGGAGACCAGGAGGAACGAAGACCTGGAGGACCGGAGACCTGCAGGACCGAAGACCTGGAGGACCGGAGACCTGGGGGACCGGAGACCTGGAGGACTAACGCTGGAGAAGAAAGCAGAGCTCGTCCTCATGTAGCTCCTCCTGAAGCCCATGCCTCCTTCTGAGCGGCTCCTTTCTCCAGGCGACCCCGTTCTCCAGCAGCGGCGGCGGTTCCTCCACATCCACGGTGGACCTAGCGCGTTTGGTTCTTCACCATGAGGGACTACCGCGGGCCTGATCCCCTGTAGCTGGTCTCCGGTGCCCGGGTCTGGATTTCTGTCCCAACATCTCCGACGAGGAGCGGGTCTGTGCATGCAGACCGGAGCCCCGCAGGTTCCGACGTGTCCTTACGGTCACATCTACATATAGGTACCGTGGAGATCTCTACACCCTCCACATCCACGGACTGAGAGGTCTCCACATCCACGGACAGAGAGGTCTCCACGTCCACGGACAGAGAGGTCTCCACATCCACAGAGGGGTTCTCCACATCCACAGACAGAGAGGTCTCCACATCCACATACAGAGGTTCTCCACATCCACAGACAGAGAGGTCTCCACATCCACATACAGAGGTTCTCCACATCCACAGACAGAGAGGTCTCCACATCCACGGACAGAGAGGTCTCCACATCCACGGACAGAGGTTCTCCACATCCACAGACAGAGAGGTTCTCCACATCCACGGACAGAGAGGTCTCCACATCCACATCCACATACAGAGCGGTTCTCCACATCCACAGACAGAGAGGTCTCCACAGACACAGACAAAGAGGTCTCCACATCCACGGACAGAGAGGTCTCCACATCCACAGACAGAGAGGTCTCCACAGACAGACAGAGAGGTCTCCACATCCACAGACAGAGAGGTCTCCACAGACACAGACAGAGAGGTCTCCACAGACACAGTTGTGGTGTTTGGCTGCACTGCATTATGCTGCTGAGGGGAGGCTGGACGTGGGACACCAGAACCAGAAGACCCAGCAGTGAGGAGACTGGAGCCTGTTGACGAGGGGATCAAAGTGTTGGACTAAGGTTGGGAACCAGGTCTTTCTCTTTTTGGCCCAAGTGTTGGATTAAGGGGGGAACCAGGTCTTTCTCTTCATGGCCCAAGTGTTGGACTAAGGGGGGGAACCAGGTCTTTCCCATTTTGGCCCAAGTGTTGGACTGAGGTGGGAACCAGGTCTTTCTCTTTTTGGCCCAAGTGTTGGACTAAGGGGGGAAACCAGGTCTTTCTCTTTATGGCCCAAGTTTTGGACTGAGGTAGGAACCAGGTCTTTCTCTTCATGGCCCAAGTGTTGGACTGAGGTGGGAACCGGGTCTTTCTCTTCATGGCCCAAGTGTTGGACTGAGGTGGGAACCGGGTCTTTCTCTTCATGGCCCAAGTGTTGGACTGAGGCGGGAACCGGGTCGGCCCAGCGGGGAAGGAGGACTCCCCAGGAACAGTGGATGGTTTCGGGGGGGGGGGGGTTGGGAGGAGAACGACATCACAGACGATTCCTTGACAGAAAATGGATAAAGGTCCTGCATGATCTGAAGGGGACTGGCCTCCAGGCCCTGCTTGGTAACAGCAAAGTTGAGATGATGATGATGATGATGATGATGATGATGATGATGATGATGATGATGATGTGGTACGAAGGCAAGAAGAGGGGCGAGCGTGAAGGATAATGAATAACGGACTTCATGTTTTTCAGGACAAGACACTGCTCGCATAAAAGCAACTCCAATGAACTTCATGTGAATAACGAGGAGGACATCAGCTTCCTGGTCTGGCTTGGGGGGTGGGGGGGGGAGGGGGGGGCTGAGAGATTAGACTATTATCTATCTCCACTCTATGTTAGTGAGATATGAAGTAACCGTTTTGTATTAGTTTATATACTACACAACAAAATAGCTCAGAAAAACAAGTGTGGACCTATAAAAAAAACAAACACACAACACCAGAGGAGAGCGGATGACTAGTTGTGTGGAGAGCCAATAAGTAAAGAAGAAGGCTGAAGTGGGTTGAAGCATGGGCTGTGCTTCAAGTATCCATATCTCTGATAGGGTGGTCTACCACAGTGGAAAAGAGTCCGAGGATTCCCACTCACCCCAGCAGACCAACGCCTCCCAGCATCAAGGAAATCCTGCCTCGGGTCTACCGGTCAAACCCGCGAGCTGCAAGGTGAGGGACATGCTTCTTCTTTTTTTCTTCTTCTTTCTTTCATTCACTGAACTGAACCGAAGTGTGTGTGTGTGTGTGTGTGTGTGTGTGTGTGTGTGTGTGTGTGTGTGTGTGTGTGTGTGTGTGTGTGTGTGTGTGTGTGTGTGTGTGTGTGTGTGTGTGTGTGTGTGTGTGTGTGTCCGTCCACACACACACAATAAGTTAAGGTCAAAATGTACAAAAACACTGTACTATCTTGGACAACAATGGAATGAGCGACAATACGTTACGCCGTTTTGGGTTGGTCATGTTTTCCAGTTTGCTCATGGGCAGACACTAAAGGTAAGAGGTCAGAGACTTACTGGCGGGTCCACCAGCTTCAGGCATTGTTCCCTCAATTGGATTTAGAAGAACCGTGAGGATAATGCTCTCAAACCACTTTTCTGCTGATAGATAGGAGGACCGAGCTGCCAGGCCATTTCTCAGTTGTGAGTTAGTTGATTTGATATTTCCCCCCCCCCCCCCCCCCCCCACATCTTAAGCTGGGCACTGCAATCATTATGAAATAATGTGCACACTACTTACTTCTGTGATGGATATGATCCAGCCTACTTGAGCACAACCAACAGGCCTCCTTTCACTCAAACACAAGTATAGGTCTGGCTGAAGGCCAAGCTCTGGCGACTTTATACCCGTCAACCAGTATACCTGTCAACCGCTTTACCTGTCAGCCAGGTGGAGGAGGAACAGCACTAATATTACAAGCCATCCTGTGTGGGTGTGTGTGTGGGTGGGTGTGTGTGTGTGTATATGTGGGTGTGGGTGTGTGTGACAAAGGAACGCCGGAGGGCAGATAATTGGTATTTGTCATTCATATTTCAGGTTAACATTTTGTTCTCGTCGTAATTACATAATGATGATGAACCTTATGAACAACAGACATCTGTTGGTTTTGACATCACCAGCCGTAATGAAGTGCTGTAGCATCCTGGTGAAGAACAACTGCACGTTTTACACTCAGGGGCCAACATTTACTTTTTACCTGCCAGAGTGAACAAAACCTACCGGCCATGCAATGGTTTTAATATGTAACCCTGAATTTTTTTTTTACCTGCCAAATGTCAGATATATCAGCCATTGGCTGGTGGCAGCAGGTGTTCATTTTGGACCCCGTTTACCTAGATGTGTTGTTAGGTAGTTAATAGTTATCCTAGGGCTGGGCGATACGGCCAAAACCATCTATCCCGATATAGGTCATTTAATATCTCGATAACAATACACATCATGATATAGCATGGTTTCTGGTCATTCAATAAATACATAGTCTATATAAAATAACCACACGGTAAAGCCTATTTTTGTATACTCCTGTGTGAAAACAATACTTGACAAATAATGAGTATTTTCTCATGTTTTGTTCATCACTTTACTGTAATGCAGCCTTTAAAACCAGGAGAAGACAATACTTATGCCATATCACGATATTACTATTTCCAAAATCTAAGATGATATCTAGTCTCATATCATGATATCGATTTAATATCGATGTATTGCCCAGCCCTAAGTTATCCTATACTAGCTATAGCTATAGCTACTCTTCAGATCTCCTCTTCCACACAATGCAAGGATGAGTTCAGAGCAGACATAATTGTTACGAAACTGACATGAACTGTTCATCTCCAGCTGTGCACAATAACGGAACTGTGTGTGTGTGTGTGTGTGTGTGTGTGTGTGTGTGTGTGTGTGTGTGTGTGTGTGTGTGTGTGTGTGTGTGTGTGTGTGTGTGTGTGTGTGTGTGTGTGTGTGTGTGTGTGTGTGTGTGTGTGTGTGTGTGTGTGACACTCACTGTGCTCCTGATTGAATTAGTCCCCTGACTGAGTTAGACTAATGGCATCTTCTTCAGCTGGAGACTGTTTAAGCTTTAAGTCTGTAAGGTGACATCCTTCACAGCGTTGTCCCGTCTGATGGCCGTCCGCTATGCCACTGACCACATCCTATGTATCCTAAACATCCACCACCGTTTGTATACGCTATATGTTGTATTTATGTCCAATGGTATTGGTCCAATATGCTCAATGTCCTTTACTTGTCCATTCGTTATTTTAAATCCAAATTTAATCAACGTCACTTCCGCTACAGCGGAAACTGAGACATACTCTCTCTGGCAGGCTTAACATCCGAACCAATAACCTCATGTTTCTGCTGCCCTTATATAAAGCCTTCTATGGGCCAGCACACAGCTGGCCAGCGTACTTTTATCACTTTTGAACCAATCCCCAAGGATGAACTCACACTTCTTCTCCTAGGAGTTGTCCTGTGCCAAGTGCAGCACAGTAGCTCACATTAGGGAAGTAAGATGCACTCTCATTGTCTTTCAGGGAAACTTTAGAGTTCAGGTGTTTCTCTTCAAATTGAATGCTGGTGAAGTTGTCCTTGACCCAAAAACATTTTTGGGTCAAGGACAACTTCACAACCCTGCTGTGTGGATCATGTTGTGTTACCACACACTTGGGGCAAATCCAGTTATATACCACACCAGGGCTGCACAAGACAAGTCTCCTTTTGCTTGTATTAATATCTTAACACTTAAAATGGTATTTTATGCCAATATAATTGCGTATCCTAATGTTGACCTCAAAGGTCACCTCCAGTTTTGTTCACTCGCCAATAATTTAGAGATTTTTTTTGCGACACAATGATAATAGCGGAAATATCTACATTTTAAGTTATTTTATAATGTTTGTGAATGAATGCATTAGTCACATGATTATATGAGCTGGCATCCCTGCAATGGATTACATTTTGTCCTCAGACATTTTTGATGAAAAAGTAACTTGTATAAATCAACTTTTATCAACTTTTTTTTAAGTATAGCCTATCGAACTTCAACTGTCAACATTTTGTTTCCATCCTTTAATGGCGATTGATTTAAAAAAAATACTTTTTTTTGGAAAAACAGGAAGTAAACTTAACAATCAACATGGCTCTGAGCACGCTAACTCGGTTAGCATCTTTGGAAGTGGTTCAGACATTATCTTCAAGTCACTATTCGATATATTTCTTGTTATGATCCGTGTCCATGATATCAATACAGCGAGATCTAGCGGTGATACATTCAGCATTATTACACTACATAACACACACACCTACTGTATATCCCTGAGCATCTGAGTGTTTTTGTGTAAAATATGTATGTCTTCTATGATCTTAAATATAGTATTTGTCACTATTACAAAAATAATAGCGTGAAAACAGGTGTCAAATCCTAGTCTCGGCCGACCCGTTTTTAACGTCCTGCTCTGAACTGTGTGTGTGTGTGTGTGTGTGTGTGTGTGTGTGTGGCTGTGTGGAGGTCCACCTGGGGAGAGGGGGACACTGAGAGGGAACCTGTGTGTGTGTGTGTGTGTGTGTGTGTGTGTGTGTGTGTGTGTGTGTGTGTGTGTGTGTGTGTGTGTGTGTGTGTGTGTGTGTGTGTGTGTGTGGAGGTCCACCTGGGGAGAGGGGGACGCTGATGAGAGGGTTAAGCTTCTCGGACACTTAGTATAACACCACTTTCATGGTGCATTCAATTACAACACCTCTCATACTCGATGCCAAGTATTGGCCAAACAAAAAGTATCACAGAGTTCATGGTGTTCGAATTTGAGCTTAAACAGAGGGTTCACTTAACGTTTTACATAACAAATAAAAGAGACAAGTGACAAATAAACGAGGGACAGACAGACAGACAGACAGACAGACAGACAGACACAGCTCAACACACTAAATGAGACTTCCTTTGTCAAGGGTACACTACCATCTGGACTGCTCTGACTATGATAAGACCCGCGTACAAGGTCGTGTGTGTGTGTGTGTGTGTGTGTGTGTGTGTGTGTGTGTGTGTGTGTGTGTGTGTGTGTGTGTGTGTGTGTGTGTGTGTGTGTGTGTGTGTGTGTGTGTGTGTGTGTGTGTGTGTGTGTGTCAGACAGAAAGTTCTCAGCCAGACACAGCAGTGTATATCTGGCCTTGGCTTTCACACTATTAACTGTCCCCACTGCTGCCCCCCCCCCCCCCCCCCCCCCCCCCCCCCACACCATAACACCATAACATCCGTATCATAGAAGTAAAATGGCCGTTGTGAGAGTGTGTGTGCAGAGGGACATCGCCACCATGCTCCCTCTCTGCCTCAGGTTTGTCTTGTGCCTCGGTTTGCGTCAGCACCAGGGGGTTCATCTCATCACGCTTGTGCCACCTCCTCCTCCAGAACAGAGAGGGTCTGGCCCGGGAAGAGGTTCTCCGTTAGTCTGACCTTGTGTGCCGTTGGTTCTGGTTGGTCTTCTCACTTAGATATCTCCCTCTGTGCTCCCTGCCGGCCCGTTGGGTGAGGTTGTATGTGTTTAGTCTAAGTTGAGAACCATTCAGTAATTTATTCCAGAGGAAGGCAAAGCCTTAAAGTGCTGATGAATTAATCCACTGTGCTTTTCTACAGGCTGAGGGGACACTCTGGTGCCTTCCTCCGTCTCTCTCTCTCTCTCTGTCTCTCTCTCTCTCTCTCTCTCTCTCTCTCTCTGTCTGTTTCTCTCTCTCTCTCTGTCTGTGTTTCTCTCTCTCTCTGTCTGTGTTTCTCTCTCTCTCTCTCTCTCTCTGTCTGTGTTTCTCTCTCTCTCTCTCTCTGTCTGTCTGTCTGTCTGTCTGTCTGTCTGTCTGTCTGTGTTTCTCTGTCTGTGTTTCTCTCTCTCTGTCTGTCTGTCTGTGTTTCTCTCTCTGTCTCTCTGTCTGTGTTTCTCTCTCTCTGTCTCTCTGTCTGTGTTTCTCTCTCTCTCTCTCTCTCTCTCTCTGTCTGTCTGTCTGTGTTTCTCTCTGTCTGTCTGTCTGTCTGTCTGTCTGTGTTTCTCTGTCTGTGTTTCTCTCTGTCTGTCTGTGTTTCTCTCTCTCTCTGTCTGTCTGTCTGTCTGTATTTCTCTGTCTGTGTTTCTCTCTCTCTGTCTGTCTCTCTCTCTCTCTCTCTCTCTCTGTCTGTCTGTGTTTCTCTGTGTGTGTGTCTCTCTCTCTCTCTCTCTCTCTCTCTCTCTCTCTCTCTCTCTCTCTCTCTCTCTTTTTAAACATTTTTTTTTATTCTTTATTTCCCTCCTCCAGTGTGTTTCTCTGGGTCCAAAAAAAGCGGTTGTTAGCTAAGCCATTACATACAGACAGAGTGGAGTCATGGCTAGTTTTCCATCATTCACAACGGTCCCTATCGTAGCCTCTATTATTCCCCCCATACAATAGGCCTAATCTCCGTCAGTACACCAATAGTAAGGCTATGTTTTGCTAGTGCAGCTGTTGCTGCACTTAAGGCCGATCACAGGATCTGGTGATAGACTGTGCTTATCTTTTTCTGTCAAGGATCTTGTGCATTTACAATGGGTAAATACTGGTGGTATTTAATGACGTTATTGACACAGAGAAGGGCTGTGATGGACTACTTCTATATTTTCAGCTGCTCGCTGGATGCAGGAGTTTGTGTTTCTACACTTTGCTGCTGCTACTCAGCCTGTGTTCAAACTGGGGGGGGAACTTCATTATAACATTTTGTGATATCATATCTCTCACACACATACCACTCTACCTTTTAGCACATTGAAAAATCACGTGTGTTCTTAAAGACCTTACTGACTTAATAATTGGCAATTGCCAAACCTGATTAAAACATGGACAGGTTGCTCAGGTTCTAGCTGCTTTGGGTCGTTGGTTCTGGCCCAACTTGGTATTGGGGATCGGTGGCTAGAGCTTCTCACCCAATTATCTTATACGGTGAAGTCACAGCCGCCATTCAGCTGGAAGAGAGATATAATACAGTTGATTGTTACTTTAACGCTGACTTTTAAAAGTGTGCTACACTTCATTATACACGTATAATTTCTCACCAGTCGTAAGCCGTGTAATAACCGGCGTGCGGATGCACACGTGTACATTGGCCATCGCACCATTTTCATAAACAATCCAGACGCACGCAGTAAAATCAGTTTAACAGCGTCGCTGTCCTTTTACTTTGACCGCGCATATGGATACACACAGAGCGTATTACAGGCAAAACTATTACATTTGATTATATTGTTGGGTTAAATTGGTGTTGGGTTTGTATTATCCATACCGTCTATCAGAGTGGCCTGACTCATTCCAACAGTAATCCCACTGATTCCTTCTCCTTCGTTAATAAAGTGATCTTTCATTTATTCGCCGTTCCTTTACGTCGAAACTTATCAGAAACCCACATGGCTCCACTCTAACGAGTCCAAACTAAACTTATACGAGTCCAAACTAAACTTTTACAAGTCCAAACTAAACTTTTACGAGTCCAAACTAAACTTTTCAGAAACCCGTGTGGCTCCACTCTAACAAGTCCAAACTGCTCTGTGCTCAAGAAAAGAAGAAATGTCACATTAATATAGGGAACAAACGCATACTAAAAACATACACAATTTATATTAAACCGTTAACTTCGCTCCTACAGTTTGTATTGTTATGTGTGTAGGCTTATATTACATGCATACAATTCACGTTGGATGTATCCATTTACTGTATTCACATTTTACAATGGGCTAGCCTGATATTCAGCTTTTTAATGAAAAAAAAAACCCTCATTGGTATCAGATCGGATCTCAGTATCTATATAGGATCTCATTGATGTTTGTACTTGGAATGGGTATCAGTATCAATGCATCCCTAGTTACAAAAATAATATACTGTATCTTGTAATACCAATGACCATCCAGTATACACATAAAGCATCATTTAATAAAGATTTATCACCTTATGTGTGAACAATCTCACCACTCATGAGCAGTCATCTATGTTGAATTTATGTGTGAAACAGATGCTCCTATTGTTTTTTCTTCTTCGCAAGTAAGTCCATATTCAAAAGCCTTTCTTCCCCCCCCCCCCCCATTACCCTCGAGGTTGAGAACTTCGCATCATAAGTTCAGCATGTGATGGCTTCACAACGTTGTGGAAGTGGTGCTCTGTTGCGTTGCTCAGGGCTGTAATGTTGGGGCCTAACGTTGCTCCATGCCTGTGATCGCTCACAGATCCTGGGCTGGTGTCTCGGCCGCGTGGACGTGATGATGGGCGGACTCGCTGTTCAGCAGAACACAGTATGTGCGTTTGAAACATACGGGTCCGTGCCGAGCATGTGGTCCAATAGTTCCCAGACATGTTTGGACGCTGGCCTGCGTGTGGAGATAAAAGCCTCCAGACAAAAAATAATGAAAAGGAAACTAGTGGGTTAGTAGTTCAAAGTGACTCATTAATTAAAATCAATGCAATTAAAGAAAACAAACAAAGGGCACTACTACTGACACTGGAAACGTTTTAATGCAATTATGTATTTCTTTTTTACATGAGAAAAGGTTTAAATTATGTTTTATATGCATTTAACATAATCTAAAGCTTGTGTTGTGGATGAGGCCTAGACCTACTAGACCTATTTATGGTACAGTGTGATGGTGACCGAACAAATGTGCACTAAGTTTGTGTTCGCTTTATAGAAATATATGTGACTGTTGTTAGTTTTGACCAATCTCCGTCTTTTCTCTATAGAAAAGAAAGGCGGAGAAGAGCCCATGCTCCCTGGAAATGCATATCTGATGTTGATCTTGGTGGACATGTCAATGCATTGGTTTGCCAGCATACTTGCGTTGTGTTGTGATGGGAAAAAACGTGGCTCAACAGTATCAGAAGTATGCCTTATACCATCATAAAAATAAAAGTAATGGTGGTTCACTCTTTCGTCTAAATCCTTAGCTGTTCTGTCATGGTCACTTGATCCAGAACCATCTCGCATGGAAAACAGTTTGAGGAATTTTGTCAGAGTTTTTGATCTTCAAATCTTAACCGTGATCTTGGTAAACAGCAGAGCCTGAATGCCCTAAGTGTTTGACATAATTAAATATGAAATCAAATGATAAATCCCTCCATAGCCTGAACTGGGTATTTTAGATCCGATTATCATCTCATTAAACTAAATACTAATATAATTGCTGTTAATCTATGAGTTTTCCAAATGAACGGTCAACCGTTTTGAGGCCAACATTCCTAAACAGTGTATGCGTGCAATGTCTGCGTTTGTGTGCCAAGCCGTTAGCCTAGCCTAGCCTAGCGTGGCGCGGCTCATGTCGCTCACTGATCCCCCATGCGACGGTGACATCAGCGCTCTACTTTTAGCAGGTGAAGAGGAGGGGAAGTCCAGTGATTATCTAATGCAATGCCTCGCAGCCGGCCCAAGCACAGGGAGTCCACTCCCCATAGTTTGTAATCTGTTTGCGACAAGGTGGAGTCTCACCCTGGGAGCAGCTCATCAGATGGAGTAAGAGGAGTGGGGGAGTGGCAGGGGGGGGGGGAGGTTGTGGTGGTCGTTTGGTGGCGTGTGTCTCATACACTACTGTCTAATCTCTTTAGTCTCGAGGACAGGTGTGGTTACTGCACGCACTAGCTGTACAGCCTTTTACAGAGGTGTGATCGCAGGGTCCATCAAGACTAATGGCCTTAGAGACGCCGAACTGACTTAATGTCAAGCTTCTTGTCCGCGCCGCGCCTCCCCTGCAACGATGCCCTGGGCAGGCCCGATGAGGAGGAGGAGGAGGAGGAGGTGGAGGAGGGGCCGACGGCAGTGGTAGGTTTCTCGGTAAGATTATGCCAAAGTGTCACTGGTTGGGACTTGTCTTACTCCCTTAGCGTGTGCCTTAATACACCGAGAGCAAGCCCAGAGAGGAGGATCTGTCTATGCTGAAACTGCTGTTCTGTTTTGTTTAAGAAAGCTCTGGTTAACTGTTTAACTGGCATGGGTGAGGAAGACCCAGCGCGAGGTGGGTTGGGTGAGAAGGTGTACTGTCGACAGAAGAGAGGGAAGAGAGGAGGCTATGATGGACTTGTGAATTGATGTTTTCTTCAGTGCTGGTGTGAAGGCGGAAGGGGTGTTTTTGGTGAGGGTTGCAGTTGTTGGGGTGGGGTGGTGGTGGAGGCTGGTGTCAGATGTAGCACAACAGCCTAAATTATGAGTAAACATATCTTATAAGGAGGCGTCCGTGCCAAGGAGATTTTAGTGGAGGGCTGCCCCAGAGCCCTGGATGGCTTAGGATTGTCGAGGTATTAGTGGGATTTCTGGGTAATCTGGATAAGCGCAGAATTACCTAGAAGGTGAACACTGGTGAAAGTTGTGCTCTCTTCAGGGACCCTGGTTGTATACCCAAGGTTCATTCATTTAATTTTGTGAAAGACTAGCGCAGGTACACAGAATGGATTGCCACTCTATTTTTGAATGGGGTCACATCCACAGCGCTCTGTGGTTTTTGTACAGTTCACGTTGAGGTCTTTTGCATACCACACCGGAAGAGATCGTAGATTTGCTTGCAATTCTTGCACTGCAGTTACACATGTTTCAAAGTGATGTTTTCAGTCTTTCAAGCTCAACAGGATGCATCTCTATAGCTGGATGCAACTATATAGCTGGCTTATATAGATGACTATCAGCCACAATGCATAGTTCTATTTCTGTCTCCTCCGTTACCAAATCAAACAATTGTTGTTGTTTTTAAACCACTTAATCCATGAAAAACGATCATAATTAATGTAGTAGTAATAGGAATGTGGAAATCATATCTCAGTAGTGAATCGTGACTCTTCGACCTCTGACCTCTGACCCCCCCCCCCCCCTGTGTCCTCTCTATAGGTCCTACGGCAAAAGTTACCTATGACAATTCCAGCTCTGAAACATAAATGAAGACGCTAGTCCAGCCTTAGCGATGCAACGAGCAAACAGGACAGAGAGAGTGAGAGTTATCACCAAAACAAAAAAACAGCTAATCTCTTAAGCAAAATGAAAATCCTCCTGACAAATAATCGCATTATCACACAAGCTGTGTGTGCACTTCAGAGGAGTATGACGACGGGCCGCAGTGCAAAACACATGACAGTAGACAGCCCATCCTTCCACACAAAACCAACAAAATGCACGTTACACCGTGTCCTAACTGAACGTGATGCCAGCGAGCGTCAGCGACAGTTTGAATTTGTGAATTTCTATTGGACTGTCCTAACTGGCTGCTAGCGACTTGGCACAACACAGCGCTGTTTTTAGCTGATCTTTTGTTGGACGCCCTGTTTCTATTTACTTCCTGTCGCTCACGTTAAACACGGTGTAGGACACAGCGTCATGGACGAGGAACGGCTGATTCATTTAGTTGAAATGAGGAGTTGGCTCGTGGTTCGTTAACATGAAGTAACAGAAGTGCATATTTAACGGATTCAGTGTGGACAGAGTGGCCGATGCTGCGATAGTCGGACGCTTGTTTGCTGTTAGGACAGTTACATTTACCGTAAATGTGCATAATGACCACTGAGTTGATACATTTACAGACTGCAGTAATTCTGCGCAATGATTGTTTCCCAAATAAACTTTAACATACACAAAACGGTGGCAGCAGCGGTCAGAATAAAATCAGTTGGCACAGCAGCCTACACGGTTTTTAATAACTTGCCCTTTGATGATCTCATTACTTGAAAACAAAGTCACAAATTAAGCTCTGGTGTGAGTCGTCCTGTTACTATTAACTCCAAATTTTCATTAAAAGTTAACCTTGAAAACGGTGTCGATAACAGAAATGATCTCCTCCTCACTTGCGGTAACATTACTCGTAGCGGCTGGCATCGTGAACTAAACCAACAGGCTAGCGCTAGTTGATTAGCTTGTGATTATCCAGAACTTGTCATAAAGTTAGCAATAACAAAGCCCACCCATTAAGAGGGAAGATATGATTGGTCAATTTTACTTTTGTTTGAAATTAGTCTCTCATTGAATTGAGAGGTGCAGGAATGAGTCCTAAAACCCGGGAGGCCGTTAGCATGTCGGCACTTCCGGTTCTCTCGTCTCGAAGCCAACGGGTTTTTTGAATGGGATTTTGGTGAGATGCCTGAAATAAGGTCTGTGGTTAACACAAATTTAAGAGATGGCCATGTTTTGTTTTACGACATAAGATACGTCAGTAATTACCCCCCAACTCGTGACTTTTGAAGCTTTTATGTGCCTTAAAAAACTTCTGCCAAATGCATTTACGCTTCAAAAGTCATAAAAGTACTGTTCACTGGTGAAGATTATCTCGCTTAACAAAACATGTGAGTATCATAAATATTTGTTTGCCACAGAGCTTATTTTCTGCAAATATCCAAAATCCAATGGAAAATTCCCATTGGCTTGTTGTCAAGGGAAACCAGGGCGATGCTCACTTCCGGGTTGGCCAACAAAAATACGTCATCCCTGCACCGCTCTATTACTATTATTCGGCCTTCTGTGAAATTATAGCGGGACCACCAATCAGAGCTAAGTTTGAAGGGGTTATTTCCTCAGAAACAGCCCCTCAGAGGGTCCCTGAGTGAGCCCTGACGGTTTCCCTCCGTCTCAAACAAGTCTAATGGGTAAAGATAGCATTGTGGGGTCAAATAACATGGAGACTGGATGCAGTCAGTAGTAGTAGTAGTAAACATGTGCTAGCAATGAACTCAAAGTGGAGGCACTGTGGACCATAGAGATATGGATTTAATATTACTGTATAATCACATCAGAGAAACCTTTTCCATCACACCGCTCTACTTTGCTACTTCAAAGATGTCCTGTACAAATAACTTCTACATCCACCCCATTGACTGTGTGTGTGTGTGTGTGTGTGTGTGTGTGTGTGTGTGTGTGTGTGTGTGTGTGTGTGTGTGTGTGTGTGTGTGTGTGTGTGTGTGTGTGTGTGTGTGTGTGTGTGTGTGTAGCCCGCGTCACATGGTCCCTCTAGCCCGCGTCACATGGTCCATCTAGGCCAGGTCACATGGTCCCTCTAGCCCGCGTCACATGGTCCCTCTAGCCCGCGTCACATGGTCCCTCTAGCCTGCGTCACATGGTCCATCTAGGCCAGGTCACATGGACCCTCTAGCCCGCGTCACATGGACCCTCTAGCCCGCGTCACATGGACCCTCTAGCCCGCGTCACATGGACCCTCTAGCCCCGCGTCACATGGTCCATCTAGCCCGCGTCACATGGACCCTCTAGCCCGCGTCACATGGTCCCTCTAGCCCGCGTCACATTGTCCATCTAGCCCGCGTCACATGGACCCTCTAGCCCGCGTCACATGGACCCTCTAGCCCCGCGTCACATGGTCCCTCTAGCCCGCGTCACATGGTCCCTCTAGCCCGCGTCACATGGTCCATCTAGGCCAGGTCACATGGACCCTCTAGCCCGGGTCACATGGTCCCTCTAGCCCGCGTCACATGGTCCCTCTAGCCCGCGTCACATGGACCCTCTAGCCCGCGTCACATGGTCCATCTAGGCCAGGTCACATGGACCCTCTAGCCCGCGTCACATGGACCCTCTAGCCCGCGTCACATGGTCCATCTAGGCCAGGTCACATGGACCCTCTAGCCCGCGTCACATGGACCCTCTAGCCCGCGTCACATGGTCCCTCTAGCCCGCGTCACATGGACCCTCTAGCCCGCGTCACATGGTCCATCTAGCCCGCGTCACATGGTCCCTCTAGCCCGCGTCACATGGTCCATCTAGCCCGCGTCACATGGACCCTCTAGCCCGCGTCACATGGACCCTCTAGCCCGCGTCACATGGTCCCTCTAGCCCGCGTCACATGGACCCTCTAGCCCGCGTCACATGGACCCTCTAGCCCCGCGTCACATGGACCCTCTAGCCCGCGTCACATGGACCCTCTAGCCCGCGTCACATGGTCCCTCTAGCCCGCGTCACATGGACCCTCTAGCCCGCGTCACATGGTCCCTCTAGCCCGCGTCACATGGTCCATCTAGGCCAGGTCTCATGGTCCCTCTAGCCCGCGTCACATGGTCCCTCTAGCCCGCGTCACATGGTCCATCTAGGCCAGGTCTCATGGTCCCTCTAGCCCGCGTCACATGGTCCCTCTAGCCCGCGTCACATGGTCCCTCTAGCCCGCGTCACATGGACCCTCTAGCCCGCGTCACATGGTCCCTCTAGCCCGCGTCACATGGTCCCTCTAGCCCGCGTCACATGGTCCCTCTAGCCCGCGTCACATGGTCCCTCTAGCCCGCGTCACATGGACCCTCTAGCCCGCGTCACATGGTCCCTCTAGCCCGCGTCACATGGTCCCTCTAGGCCAGGTCACATGGACCCTCTAGCCCGCGTCACATGGTCCCTCTAGCCCGCGTCACATGGTCCCTCTAGCCCGCGTCACATGGTCCCTCTAGCCCGCGTCACATGGTCCCTCTAGCCCGCGTCACATGGTCCATCTAGCCCGCGTCACATGGTCCCTCTAGCCCGCGTCACATGGTCCCTCTAGCCCGCGTCACATGGTCCCTCTAGCCCGCGTCACATGGACCCTCTAGCCCGCGTCACATGGTCCATCTAGCCCGCGTCACATGGACCCTCTAGCCCGCGTCACATGGTCCATCTAGGCCAGGTCACATGGACCCTCTAGCCCGCGTCACATGGTCCATCTAGGCCAGGTCACATGGTCCCTCTAGCCCGCGTCACATGGTCCCTCTAGCCCGCGTCACATGGTCTAGTTTTACGACCACACTGCTGTCTTTCCTCTAAAGATGTACAGATGCCCGCAGTAAAGTGTAACATCGTGGCCATACATACGGACTCATTCCACTAATTAAAGTCCTTAAACATGAAATGAAATGTTGATAGTTAAAAGTGTGGAATAGTATTGAATCCTTCACTATTGGTTTGGGAAAGCCTACAGCTTTCGGGACATGATGTCCTGAGTAAAACTGTAGTGATGGATTCACTATTATCAGTCATAAGATTTTAGATAAAAACCTACGCAGCACTTACTGCAGCGACGCTGTGGCTGTCGCCCGAGGAGAGCGAAAGAGGTCACCAGGATGAATTCGCCTACCGCCGCCGTAATGCTATCGCTGTATTTTTAAACCGGGGGACGTCATTTTAGAGGCATTTGAGACTTAATTTCAGGTCAAGAATTAGTTGACTCTCCTGTTACTTTGCGTCATCCGCCTCTGCGCACGTGACCCCCCGACGGAGAGGTTTCTGATGAGCCGTAACTCTGGAGAATGAAGGTCATGCTTCTTATACCTGCACTGCCAAGGGACGCACTTTAAAATGGATATTGGGGGGGTGGGCAGGAGTAGGAGTAGGCCAACTGAACAGTATAACCAGTATCAGAAAAAATATACTAGTTTAAACAAAGACATTTGACGCAAGTTGACGAGAAGGAATGAAGAATGGAAAACGTAATGAAAATCAGAAGAAAGATGAAAAGGAGAACAAAATATAAAGAAACAAAGACAAACGGGGAGATGGAAAAGAATAGGGGGGGGGGGGGGGGGGGGGAGACGGAGACAGGAAGAGAGTAGAGGAGGAGAGGATGATCTGGGACACGGCGCTCTACGTTGGCCTAGTTTTGGTTTTCGCCAGTGAGTCACCTAAAGGCTTCTGCTCGGCTGACTGCTGGCGTGATGGCTGTGGAGAAGGCATGTCGACGTACCCACTGTGATTACATTAACATGCTAGTCCAGTACCTCCACAGCCAACTGCGTGGGGGGGGCGTTTCTCTCGTGGTGGTGGTGGTGGTGATGATGATTTTTTAACTGTTCTCCAATTGCTGTATCAAGGACAAACGTAAAAACCTTGAAAAGGACTTGCAGGCCTGGTTAGCCAGCCGAGGGTCATTCGTTTGGTGTGATGTCACACCGGTTGGCGTCATATCGATTGATTTAGCGCGGCTGTAAGGGCAGCGATTGTGAGGGTCCTAACATCAATGTGAATTATTCTCTTTGAGGTAACGCGGCGCCCGGCGCTAAGCTAACGCCGCTGTGCTTGGTGTGCCTCAGGTTTGACGTGTACCATTTACTATTTAGCCTGTAGCTTAGCGGCGTACGAGTTTGACTGGCTGGCCGACCGCCTGGTACACAGTGTGCATGCCCACACCTGGGACAGAAACGGTCCGACTAATGAGGAACATTGAATCATCTCCATTTTGTCCACATATTTAGATTGTGGCACACACACACACACACACACACACACACACACACACACACACACACACACACACACACACACACACACACACACACACACACACACACACGCGTTACCATCAGTGATGATAAAAAACGTGCGCGTGTGTGTGTGTGTGTGAGAGAGAAGGAGGCCATACAAACGTTCCCTCAAAGCACGAAGGGTCAGACATCCCAAGATTCGCTGCATCCTGGTCCCGGCTCTGGGCTGGAGGAAGCTGTTTACTCTCTATCTCTCACTGCTGACGTCTGCGCACCGAACAATGTCATCCAATTTCCTGTTTTTCACTTCAGTGGAAAGCCACTCTCCCTGTGTGTGTGTGTGTGTGTGTGTGTGTGTGTGTGTGTGTGTGTGTGTGTGTGTGTGTGTGTGTGCGTGTGCGTGTGTGTGTGTGTGTACTGTGGTTGTACGAGTGTCTGAGAGCGAGGAAGACTTATAGGGAGGGACGTGTGTGTATATATAAATGAGAGAGGGAGAGGGAGAGGGGGAGAGAGAGATCTCCATAGGGCCGGATGCACCAGCAGCAGGATGCAGGGCGAGCACCACTATGTAAATACATGAGGTGTATAGAGTGGTAGCTTCGCGCTTGGAGCCTGAGCCAGGGCACATGCTAACTCTTCATGTTCATGTTTTAGGGTTCATTTTCTTTGTGAGACCCAGTTTGTTATACGCGGCTGCCGTGTGTGTGTGTGTGTGTGTGTTTTTGTACTGGATAGTACACTTCCCGGCAGGAAATGATGCGATTGACACGGTAGACACTACTACCGTTGAAGGTTACTATTGTAATGACGGTTCTCTCCTGCTGCAGTGACAAAATAAAAGCTTCAATGTCTGCTGAAAGAAAAAAAAAAAAAAGAAAAGATTGACAAAAGTTTTAATGACAGACATCAAACATAAATATGTGCCTTTTACTGTTCATAGCTTGGATAGTATACTAGTCTCTGGAGGCAGACTGCTACGTATGTCCGTTCATAGAGCTCATCATGTCCCCTATGAACTTACTCGTTAACAAAGGCCAACAATGACTTGGTTTAGAAATGGTACAAGTTTTATTTTCTCCTAAATACTTAGTCAGTATGAATGAATGAATTGGCCAAGAAGGAGTTACAGCACCTCACCCGGAAAAGGGAAACCGGGACCCCCCTCTTGGGGCCAGACCTGGGAGGGGAGCTCGCTGGCCCGTGTTTGGTGGCTGGGCCTTGCACCATGGAGGTCGGCCTCTGCCGCCACCCTGTGGGCCCCCCCCACCCGCAGGGATAAGGGTCGCGTGCATTGTAAGCCGGGCGACAGGCAAAGGCGCGGACCTGGGTGTGCTGACCCCCTGGCAGACTGGTTCTAGGGCCCTGGAATGTCACCTCTCTGGCAGGGAGGGAACCGGAGCCGGTGAGGGAGGTGGAGCGGTACCAACTAGATATACAGTAGTTGGGCTCACCTCTACTCATAGCACCGGTTCTGGAACCAAACTCCTGGAGAGGGGGCTGGACTCTCTCCTTTCTCTACCCGGAGTTGCCCAGGGTTAGGTGCACCCGGTGGGTGTGGGGATACTCACAAGCCCCCGGCTGAGCGCCGCTGTGTTGGAGAGGGTCGCCTCTATGCCCCTGCAAGTCGCTGAGGGGAAGGCGCTGACTGTTGTGTGTGTGCTTTTGCACCGAACAGCAGTTTTGAGTATCCGGCCTTCTTGCAGTCGCTGGGTGGCGTCCTGGAAAGGGTTCCTTCTAGTTCTACTGGGAGACATCAACGCTCAACGATGTCGGCAACGATGGAGAAACCTGGAGGGGGGGTGATTGGGAGGAATGGCCTGCCTGATCTGAACCCAGAGTGGTGCTTTTGTTATTGGACTTCTGTACATATACCATGTTCGAGCATAGGGTAGTTCATGAGTTCAGAATCTGCGGCCGTATGTCTTGGACACTCTGAAGAGAGCAGAGCAGAGCAGAGCTGTCAACGGATCACGCCTGGTGGTGAGATGTTTCAGATGGCTGCCGGACAGACCTGGTAAACCCAAAACAATTTCTCGTACA
>JAOPHQ010003172.1:85000-139054 GCA_030340625.1 Merluccius polli | reverse complement strand
CCCCCCCCCCCCCCCCCCCCCCCCCCCCCCCCACCACCAAAGTATCTATTCTTGGCTTCAGCCAGCCATAAAGGCTGGCACAAAAGCAAAGTGCTTACTGTAAAAACATGTGAGAGGAGACCTAGTCATTTATCCTCTCACACATTTTGTCATATGTCCACCCCCCCCTGCCCTGCTGAGGAGCTGTCCATCACCAACCCCGACGCGCGCAATTGCGCAGCAGAGGACCGACGGACCAGGAGGAGGAGGAGGAGCGCGTTTGGACACCGCGTCGCTCCACGAGGCTGCACTATTTAGTTTGGTGGTGGTATTATTATTATTGCGTTATTGGAAACTTATTAATCAAGAATTGCATTTTAGGCCAGCAAGCAAATCAATCATCACCCCTGACCACTAATCTTATCTGGAGGTATTTTCTTGGGGGGGGGGGGGGGAGCCGTCAAGGAAACCGCTTTAAAATGTCAAGTCGGTCCTTCTCCATCACTGGATGTATCAGCTGGGACTTAACGGGATTGTGGATACAAGACATCCTGAACATTTGAGACCCCCCCCCCCCCCCCCTACCCCCACCCCCCCCTCACCCACCCCCACCATCACCAATAACCATGCACACGGCGGACGTGGCCGCCTGCGTGCTCGTCTCCTGCATCATCGCGGTGTCGCTGCTGTCCAACGTGGTGGTGCTGATCTGCTTCCTGTACGACCCGGAGATCCGCGGGCAGGTGCCCGGGATTTTCACCCTCAACCTCACGCTGTGCAACCTGCTGCTGAGCGCGTCCAACATGCCGCTCACCGTGGCGGGCCTCGTCACCAGGGGCCACGGACCGGGACCCGGGGGACCCCCCACCGCCGCCGCCTTCTGCCAGCTGGCGGGTTTCCTGGACACCTTCCTGGTCACCAACGCCATGCTGACCATGGCGGCGCTCAGCGTGGACCGGTGGGTGGCGGTGGTCTTCCCCCTCAGCTATCACTCGCGGGTGCGCCGGCGGGACGCGGCCATCGCCCTGGCGTACACCTGGACGCACTCGCTGTGCTTCTCCGCGGCGGCCGCGCGCCTCTCCTGGCTGGGCTACCACCGCCTTTACGCGTCCTGCACGCTGTGCCAAGATGAAGCTGGAGACGGAGCCAGAGCCAAAGCCGGAGCCGCCAAGGCGCAGTTTGCGGCGTTCACCGTGGCGCTGCATGCGCTCACCTTCCTGCTCACCTTGGTGGTGATGTGCGCCACCTATCTGAAGGTGCTGAGGGTGGCGCGCTCCCACTGCAGGCGCATCGACGTGATCACCATGCAGACGCTGGTGCTGCTGGTGGACATCCACCCCAGGTAAAGAGTACCATGGTGTTTGGGGAATGTTTCATGTTTATTTGAGCAGAAACCAGAGATCCTACATGTCTCAGTGGGACCTTCCTGGCTTAATACAAGGATGGATATGTCATATAAAATACAAGTGAAATAAGACACTTCAAAATCGCCCTGTATGCTTGAATGTGTTACTATAGTTATATACTATAGTTAAATGTATTATGTATTGTTTTATTATGTATGTAGCTCCATGAAATGCCATTGTTTATTATCATTATTATCATTATTATTATTATTAGAAATAGTAGTAGTAGTAGTAGTAGTAGTAGTAGTAGTAGTAGTAGTAGTGGTAGTAGCAGTAGTAGTAGTAGTGGTAGTAGTAGTAGTAGTAGTGGTAGTAGTAGTAGACTAGTAGTAGTAGTAGTAGTAGTAGTAGTAGTAGTAGTAGTAGTAGTAGTAGTAGTAGACTAGTAGTAGTAGTAGTAGTAGTAGTAGTAGCAGCAGTAATAGTAGTAGTAGTAGTAGTAGTAGTAGTAGCAGTAGCAGTAGTAGTAGTAGTAGTAGTGGTTGTAGTAGTAGACTAGTAGTAGTAGTAGCAGTAATAGTAGTAGTAGTAGTAGTAGTAGTAGTAGACTAGTAGTAGTAGTAGTAGTAGTAGACTAGTAGTAGTAGTAGTAGTAGTAGTAGTAGTAGTAGTGGTTGTAGTAGTAGACTAGTAGTAGTAGTAGCAGTAATAGTAGTAGTAGTAGTAGTAGACTAGTAGTAGTAGTAGTAGTAATAGTAGTAGTAGTAGTATTAGACTAGTAGTAGTAGTAGTAGTAGAGTAGTAGTAGTAGTAGACTAGTAGTAGTAGTAGTAGTGTAGTAGTAGTGGTAGTAGTAGTAGTAGTAGTAGACTAGTAGTAGTAGTAGTAGTAGTAGTAGTAGTAGTAGTAGTGTAGTAGTAGTAGTAGTAGTAGTAGTAATAGTAGTAGTAGTAGTAGACTAGTAGTAGTATTAGTAGTAGCAGTAATAGTAGTAGTAGTAGAAATTGTAGTAGTAGTAGTGGTAGTGTAGTTGTAGCAGTAATAGTAGTAGTAGTAGTAGTAGTAGTAGTAGTAGTAGTAGTAGTATGGTGGTAGTAGTATTGTATCAATAAAAAGAGCAACACTACCACGATGACTACTACTACTACTACTAATACTATTACTGCTGCTACTATTACTGCTACTACTACTACTACTACCACTACTACTACTACTACTAACAACAACAACAATAATAATCAGAATGCATTGTCCCTCCACAGCGTGCGCCAGAGATGTCTGGATGAACAGAAGCGCAGGAGACAAAGAGCCACTAAGAAGATCAGCACATTTATCGGCACATTTGTGCTCTGCTTCAGCCCCTATGTCATTACAAGGTAATACCAGGTAGTACTACACACTCTACTTTACTGGTATGGTAATACATCAGTACTTCTTGGTTGGGGCGGGAGTGTGGGGTATGTGGGGGTGCAAGCATGTATTGATGCATTTGTGTCTGAGTACTTTTTTAAATTGTAATACAAGAGTTTGGTACATTATCAGTGGGGACCACATTATATATTCAGCTAAAATTGAAATAATGGGGCCATGGATGTTCAATATGTTCGTTCAATATGTAATGATGATACGTGAACTGATGTATATAATATTGTAATATTGCCTATATACTATATTGACTATACAATGATATTATAGGGCACCATCACCCCTAAAATCAACTTAAATATTTAGAGAAGACTGAAAGGAGGGAATGAAACGGGAAAGTTTGAATCCCAATTTGTCATTTTTAATAGCTTATTTTTTATAATGAGACAGCTTGTTAGTTCTCTGTTCACATCCAAGTGTTGTCAATTTTAATTGGAGAGGATGTGTGTATGTGTGTTTATGTGTGTGTGTGTGTGTGGATTTTGTTTATGTGGAGTGAAAGAATTGCGTGTAGCGTTGGATTATTTTATTGCTTGTTTTTTTGGTTAAGTCACCGGAAGCGATGCTAACCTGTTGCAACCTAAGTGCTCATAGTTAGTTCATAAAAAGCAAATAATTGCTGTTTTGTGGACGTCATTCATTACTACTTTGTTCACAATATCATGAAATAGCATGAAGCATGAAAAGCACATCATTAAATAATTATAGTTTTCCTACAAAACAGTTGGACTTACATAACAATTTGAAACCATAATTCGATCCAAAAGTCCACAATCACTAAGAGAACCATAGCATTTCAATGAAGTGTTTGAAGTGTATGAAGACTCAGTGTTTCATTATTTAAATGTTCCCCTGTAGCTACGATAATTACTGAATTCATGCCTTGATTGACACATTAATCTTATATTCATGTTTATATATATATTTATGTTATTTATATTGAATGTCTTTTCTTTTCCTTGTGATAACTCAGAATCCTGGAGCTGTTCTACCCGGGGCCCATCAGCCCTCACTGGGCTGTCCTCTCCAAGTGTTTGGCCTACAGCAAGGCAGCCACCGACCCGTTCGTCTACTCCCTCCTGCGGCACCAGTACAGGAAGACCTGCGGCCTTTTAGCCAACAAGATCCTCAAGAGGAACCTGTTTAACTCCTCCTCTGCACCCTGGGTGGAGAACAATAGCAGTAGGGGCCGGCCCCACGTCCAAAAGACCACCGCAGCCAACGAAGAACTGCCTTCCATCACGCCTTCAGTCCAATGAAGGGTCACCTCTCTTAAGGCCAAATTATACTTTTATGGAAGACACCTACGGTGCAGGCATGCCACACCTGCCGCTGTCGGTTACACGCCCCTCTCCAAAAATGTAACTACATGTCAGGGCAATGGGCCGCGTGCTTCGTCAGAAGTAAAATTTAGGCTTCACTGTCACTGAGTTCACCCAGCAGTGTTTTGAGGTCCAGTTGTTCAGCAGTACCGTTGAACCCTGACACTCGGTTTCAAGTAACCATCGTTGTTTGAACAGTAAACCAGAGCAGCTTTAGCATATTAATTGGGCTTATTAATATAAAGTTAATTAAAAGATAATTAATTTCAACGCAAATACATGACAGGTTAGAGCATCATAGCATTTGTTGTAAGTTGCGTGAATCATTACCAACATTTGTTTTTTCCTGTGTATCATTTCGAAACAAATGTGAATTTCTTAATGGGATAGGTGGTTTGTAGCAGAATGGTGCATTTTGGTCAATAGGTAATGTAAGTTAATAACCATGATAGTTTTTGTTACAACTTTGTGAAGAGATAAGTGTTTTTGTATGTGTTTCCAAGCTCTCAAAATACACATTCCTAATGAAGAAATTCAGAATTGCCATACTGCGACAGAAGTGTGCCTTAATATACCTCATATAACACAACACAGATCAGACAGTATAAGGAAGCTTTTTCATTTTTCATCACTTAGTCACTTAGTCTTGCATCACAACTAAATGAACATTTCAATTGTAATTAGTGATGAGCTGTAATTCTAAATGCGTATTGCTGTAGTTTTACATCATGCTAAAACAGGGTAATTAATGAATGTGATAGCAGAAATTAGGTGAATAAACATATCCAATAAAAGGCAGATAACCTGAGCTAAGATGTACCGTTGCGACTGACATTGGGATCACGTAAACCTTTTGTGTTAATTTGACGGATTGGAGTTGTGCGTAATGTTTACTTGTTGTACTGTTTGGATAATGTATTGACTTTTTTTGTGTACATGCCGATACAAGCAAAATCAAGCTGGGTGTTGATGATGCCAAACTAAACTGTTTCTACAACATGGGTTAAAAGAACGACAAATGACAAGGTTATAATGACTAAAATGAAGCACTATTAGCGGCAAGCAATTTATGTGTAATATGAATTTAGACTCCCCTGGTTTGTTTCTTTATTGAGAATGACATTGACATATTGGAGCAGGCATCTGAACTGTTACATTAAGTACAATTCAGACCATGAGGTGATTTCATGGGGATTAGTCAGGTTTGATTCAGTCAGAATGCACCATTTTGGCTGAGTCACATGACTCACATGGCCACATGGCTACTATTGGAACATAAATGGTTAAAGGCTAAATCGTTGGTGCGAAGACGCGAGCTACGTTGAGAATGTGAATGTAGACGAAGTTACAAATTCTATTTATTTTCTGGAAAACAGTGTATAGGTTTTTGCAAATTTTGCTTGTGATTTTATTGAAATAAATGCTGTGCATTTGACATTTGTGTGTTTTGCTGTGTTAAAAGAGGGTATCATACCATCTCAGTACATTATGAACACGGACTGCAGTTCACATGAACACAGTTGGCTCCACTTACTGTAATTTCAAAATGTGTTATTTATTTACGTATACGGCTACAGAAATAGGAAACAACAGCTGCTTGTATCAGCCACTATACTGTATCCTATATGTTGTAGTTGGCTATGAGCGAGCCAGCGGAGCCAAGCATTCACATTCCACCGACTCTTTGTAAGCCTCGCTTCTGACCTGCAACTTGAATGAAGCTAAAACAACACAAACTCCTGAAATGATGTCAAATGTGAACATTCGCATTAACACACAGTGCCAACATTTTTTTTTCTTTGGGTTAATTTCCTTAAGGAACAATTAAACATTGTTCACCCACCTACGCCGCCTGCATTGAAATGGCGGTTGAGTGGTTTCAGTTCCCGCAGAACGTACAATGGGATCGGAGGGGGGGCTTAGCGCTACAGGATGTTATAATTGCAGGGCTGCTCGGAGAGGTTGGACAAGAAGAAAGGGAGCAAAGAAAAAGAGGAAAGTGGTTAATACCGTTAATACCGGCTCTTTACCCCGCAGACAGCTATGACAGTAGGTGTGCTGAGAAGCCTTTGTCATGTCACCGTCCACCCATACCCTTCATCCCGTCCTCTTCCTCCCTATCCCTTCCTCTTCCTCCCTATCCCTTCCTCTTCCCACATGTACGTTTGTGATGAAGCCCATTACAACCCAACAGACAGACAGATAGACAGATAGACAGATAGACAGATAGACAGATAGATAGACATTATTTATTATTCCCCCGGGGAGGAATTCATTTGCTACAACTTAACAGCACATTCATTTAAAACAGTAGTGGGTTTCAGCAGATCACTAAACAACCTGATAGCAGCAGGTACAAAAGACCTCAGCATCCTCTCAGTAGAGCCGCCAGGGCAGCATCAGCAGTCGTCCGCTAAACACACGTTTGCAGTCATTACAAATACTATGAAGAGGATGACTTTGACCATCTACCAGTGGTGGAAAGTAACATATAATAAAAGTACTGTACTTAAGTACACATATAAGGTACTTGTACTTTACTTGAGTATTCTATTTTCTGCTCCCTTATACCCCTGCATCTCAAGATGCAAATATTACTTACTTTGCAGATTCAATACAGAATATAATCAATAAATAAATTATTTAGATTTAGATTATATCAATAAGGCATTAGTGGTCCCCAGGAGGAAATTCACAAGCTACCCAGCAGTATGTAAAGTAATATATAAAATATATATACCTAAATTATAATGAGCTCCACCTTTACCAGCTGCAACATTAAAGCAATGAACACATTAATGCATCAATAAATATAATCCAATAATATAATATATATTATTCTGAAAAAGGCCATGTAGTGAGGCCTGTATAATGAGTATTTTCACTTTTGATGGTAATACTTTTGTGCTTTTACTTCAGTAACACTTTCAATGTAGTACTTTTACTTGCAACAGAGTATTTCCACAGTGATATTACTACCTTTACATAAGTAAAAGATCTGAGAGTACCGAGTGCCACCACTGCCTTCTTCATTGCTGTAGTACAGCGATGGCTTACAGCGAGTGGCAGTGGACGCAAGGTATTTAGGAAGTTGGGCCGCGTACATCATAACTGAGCAACACATTAAGAAGAGTTGGCCTAAATGGATTCCTGACGATAAAGCGAGCTGTAGTGCGTAGGTAGTGGGAGGAAGCGGAGGGGGGAGGAACAGAAGGAAGGAGACGAGATAAGTGCGTTGGCTGACTTCACACAACCAAGCCTAGGGCACAGAATGGCTCTCCCAATTATCAGAGGCAAAAGAGACTCCAACTGAAGATCAGGGGCCCTATAGCCTGCTATGAAGCAAGTTAAAAATACCCAGGATATCTTTTCGTTAGCTGGCTTCACTAAGCCTCACAACGGCAATCACACATAAGCCGTGTCACAACGGTGGTTATCAACTCAGGTAAGTCAACACAGGTTTTCCCAATCTAGCTATGAGCGCGTTCACGTCTAACTGGCGGTGTTTGCACCGTATGACCAATCGCATCAACCTGGACATGTTTACCAGAGCCGCATATTTGACACAAGATGAGCAAACTATAATATTAAACAAATATGAAGAATACTATTAAAAATATAATCCGCTAACAGCAACACAGTTGCTGCTGCCAAAGGCAGGAAGGAAAGCTGGCAAAAAAATTGCCGACTTAGTGAATACGTCATTCAATAAACTTATAAATATCACTGCCTCATCATTAAGGCGCGAGTAGAGCTGACTATAATTACAATTGTGTATTCCATTAAATGTTTCAATGAGTCAATGTTAAAATACTGGGTTGCTAATAAAACATTGACATAATATAATAATTGTTGTGGGAGTAAGTAGTAAAATGTATTTACTTTCTCTACAGTTGATGGGGAGACATTGCTGCCGCTGCCACCACTATCCACTGGCATGTCCTCTGTGGTTTCTGATCATGGATGAAATTAGGGCTGTCACGATATCAGATCTTCACTACACGATTATCGTGGCCAAAATAAATTTAGCTAACAATATTATCGTGATATCTATAGAACATTTGAAATAAATCTAAATAATAATGCCATCAGTGAAATTCATCTTTCACTTTGTTTATTGTGTGTTTTGTCTCTTTTTTGGCAAATTAATTACACTCAAAATACGAGTGTAGGGAGTAGCCACGCACTGTGTAGGCAGCTAGCTAGTTACTGCGTCTTCTTCTTCTTTTTTTCCGTTTCATGGCGGGTGTCTGGCAACCAGCGTTAAGGTGCATTACCGCCACCACCTAGCCTACTATGTTGGAGTGTGAACCAGATAGTTACTGCTTCACGGCGTCTTGTCAAGTGTGTGTGTGTGTGTGTGTGTGTGTGTGTGTGTGGGGCGTTGAGGCGTTGGGGGAGGGAGACAAAGCGAGAACGGAAAGAAACGGAAATTATTTAAGAGGCGCTGGATTATTTACACGATATTATCATATGTGTATTATTAACATGATATCAATATTTCATTTCTTAAATATGATGGTTATCGTCAATGCTGGTATATTGCAACACCCCTAGATGAACATTATACCCCTAGATGAACATTATACCCCTAGATGACATTATATATACATATTCTTTTTCTCAGGTGGAGGCTGAAGAAGAATGTACTTATTCCTGTAATAGTTAATATGGTTTCACCTTCATCCTGTTCTCATCCCACTCCCCACCAGACCTCCGTCTCAGACTGTTTTGTTGCATTGCATTGACATACTGTTCAAGGTGAGAAATCAAGGAGAGAAAGATCCCTGAAGGACTGTGCTGGTGGTCGGGGTACTGACACAGAGTCAACCATGCAGCAGGACTGTGCTGGTGGTCGGGGTACTGACACAGAGTCAACCATGCAGCAGGATGGGGCTGGTGGTCAGAGTACTGACACAGAGTCAACCATGTAGCAGGACTGTGCTGGTGGTCGGAGTACTGACACAGAGTCAACCATGTAGCAGGACTGTGCTGGTGGTCGGAGTACTGACACAGAGTCAACCATGTAGCAGGACTGTGCTGGTGGTCGGAGTAATGACACAGAGTCAACCATGTAGCAGGACTGTGCTGGTGGTCGGGGTACTGACACAGAGTCAACCATGCAGCAGGATGGGGCTGGTGGTCAGAGTACTGACACAGAGTCAACCATGCAGCAGGACTGTGCTGGTGGTCAGGGTACTGACACAGAGTCAACCATGCAGCAGGACAGTGCTGGTGGTCGGGGTACTGACACAGAGTCAACCATGTAGCAGGACTGTGCTGGTGGTCAGGGTACTGACACAGAGTCAACCATGCAGCAGGACAGTGCTGGTGGTCGGGGTACTGACACAGAGTCAACCATGCAGCAGGACAGTGCTGGTGGTCGGAGTACTGACACAGAGTCAACCATGTAGCAGGATGGGGCTGGTGGTCAGGGTACTGACACAGAGTCAACCATGTAGGACTGTGCTGGTGGTTGGGGTACTGACACAGAGTCAACCATGTAGGACTGTGCTGGTGGTTGGGGTATCCTGTGAGAGCCCGCGAATAAAGGATTAAAGGTTACGTCTGTTTGGAACAAAGGACTCTGTACCTGGAAACTTTACGTTGCTTTGAATCTTCCACAACCTGGCCCTAGATGACCAAGAGACAGTGTATGCCATGTATTCCTCTTGAATGTTATCCAGCTTTCAATTTGCCCATCTTAACACAGATGGTGAGAGTGTGGACACTTAATTGTTGTATCTTTAATTACTTGCTAATGGTGGTGGTCTGCACATGGGACAAATAACTGCCGCAAGTGCTCTCTATCCAAAACTGAATCAATTACTTCCATTGCTATGATTTCAATTTTGCCGAAAGAGGGAAATCTTCCTCCCCCTGAGTCTATGGCCTCTACTTCTCGGCCAAGAGGATCACAAGTGGTAAAGAATTAACCTTAACCTGAACAGGGTAGTCAAAGTGACATTTGTGTGTTTCGTCAAGTGAGCCTAGCAATGGGACAATGCTTAAACGACAACGCAACTACATAATTTGTTTTATTTGTTTCAGGGTGGAGCAGACAATGTGAGGTCTCGAGATTGAGTACAAAAAACAATTTAATCAAAAAAGTGAAGCTCGAGGTGGGGAAACTAACGTGCGAAAAGAAGGTATTTCAGTAATGTCATTTATTTCCAAGCATGGGTAACAATTTTCTTTGTTCCTAGGAACGGGAGAACTAAAAATAATTTTAAAAAATGATGGCACAGCCTCTCTCACAGCCCTGCCTGTAGGGTGGGCTGAGCTGATGGGGTCCACAACATCAGGCTGACAGGAGTGACTCTCCCCTTCCATCTGGATGCTATATTGTGAAGCACAACACATGCTGTGACTATTCGACAGCCTGGTCTGGGGCCACTCTGAGCCCACGTAGGCAGCTGCAGCAGGCTTTCAGTACTCCAAAAGTCATTGGTAACCCTTTACAATAGGGGTACATTAATTCACCTTAGTTAATGCAGTAATAAGCATTAACTAACAGTTAATTAGCAGTTGACTAATGTGAGTAATCATTTACTAATGGTGTTTATGTTAACTAAGGTATTCATTTACACATTATTTAATCGTTATAAAGATGCAAGATGCTCCCCTGGCACACGTAGTCACACACACACACACACAGCAGAATCGAAGATCCAAGGAGCGAGAAATGAAAACTTAAAAATATATATTCAATAACACGCTGAGTACCATTTTCTGGAAGAGTAAACGCTTGGGACACACTGGTTACCTCACTGAACTGCAGCAGCTCACATGTGTGATGACGCTGTCCATACAGACAGCGTCATCAACGGAGCATTTTCACGGTCTATTTTGTAAAGTACCTGACATCTATGGAGCACGTCTTTATAAAATATTAAATGTATAAATGAATACCTTAGTTGAACATGAACACCATTAGTAAAAGATAACTAGACACATTAGTCAACTGTTAATTAACTGTTAGTTAATGCTTATTACTACATTAACTAATGTTAATTAATTAATTAGTACCCTTATTGAAAAGTGTAAACAAGTCATCAAGTTATCCTGACCCTTCTTTTGGTAAGGGCCACATTAAATGTATTGTGTGGCCCTGCATTTGGGTCAGGATAGGGGGTCATTGAAAAAAGGCTGGCATGCGCATACCCCTTGTCTCCTAGCAGCAATCCACTGAAAATCCCCTTAAGATAAAAAGGAATATTGCCATGATCAGTGTCACAAAATGCATTTTTTTAAATAAAACAAAAACATGATATGTAATGCACAGTTGCCATACCTTGCTCAAATCTGTGGCAGTGCAGAGTCCCTAAAGATCCGGGAGTCATAGACTGACCCGGGCCACTTTGCCTCAACGCTGGTGACCATGCAGTGATGCAGGTCACAAGTCGTCTGCCAAAGCATTTGGGGTTAACAATACTTCCACAAGATATCAGCATTGAAGTAAATGTAGCATCAATGTGCATTAGACAGGACTCCATGGTGGAGAGAAAGATAGTCCAACTGTGACACCTGTGTGAATACGTCCATATGTGCTAAAAAGGATTGACCTTAAATTATCCACGCTACTGCATTTTCTGCAAACCCTTTATCCTTTACGGGAATGTTGATGCTGTGGAATGACTTGCGTTTGACAAAATCGCCTTTATTCTTACCTAGACATGCTGTGATGGGACTACGGGTGCAATCACCGATCACCATGGGGAACCCTATGAAAGGAGTAGGCTGCATTTAATATAACAGTACACTTCTTAGGGTCTACAATGTTTGTAGATCAAGCCGTCAACTTAAGTTTTTGTCTACCTGCTATTTCATAAAAGCCCTCTTGTATCGACTTGCGTGGGCAAGCAGCCTGGGAACACAACAAACATCAAGTAGCTCTGTGAGAGCAAGAACCACCTTGCGAACTGCACAGCTGAACTTGCTCTTGCTTAGCTTCTCTGCATCACCCGCAGCATACATAAAAGTACCTGTAGTAAAAAAACGCAAGCCAATACATATACAGTCTGCGGGACTAAAAGCACACGACTTCGATGCACTTTGTCTCACTGGCAACACACGGCTCTAGAAGCTGACAAAGATGAGCCATTCCCACCACTGAGAATCTCTAACTTCCATATAGATACTCGTCAGGGAAAGCCAAAGGGTTGTGTCAGGTCTCTAAAAACTCTTGCCTTCCTAAGAGACCCCCTTACTATTCACCATGCACTGAGGTCCACAGGAATGGTGATGCCATCTCATTTATTGGTCAGTAGGCGGTGCTTTTATATGTTTTTTTTATGTTATACAACACTGCGGGGGGGGGGGGGGGGGGGGTGCAAGGGTGACGCCCAAAACCCGCAACAGCATTCGACAGATTTTTTTTTCTTTATACAAGCTTTCTCAAGTGGAAAAATGAGCATGGGTATTAGTTCAGGCCACACAAAGCAAGAAAAGGAAGACAAATGAGAGGAGAAGGAAAGGAAGGGTTTTGTTACTTAATAAGTCTTAATTGCTAGGCCAAATGTAATCAGTTACTATTTTCTACATGATCAAACAAGGAACTTGCGGACAGTGTCCCAGTGGTCGTCCAGGCCCTTACAAAGTCCTTTGACAGGCAGGCTGTCCGTTCCATGTCCAGGAAGTCCAAGTATTCCTCCAGTCACAAATCCTTAGAGAAGCAGGCTGGTTTATGCTCCTTCTAATTTAATAGAATTAGTATTTTAGTAGAGAAGCAACCCAATGTTCAGAGCAGGTCAACAGTAATTCCAACACTATGGTCTGGTTTTTGGCCCAGCAGGCATGCTATGGGACATACTGGGAAATGAATGACAGTGTGCGCTTTGATTCGTTATCTCGAACATAACCTGCTCCAGAGCAGCTTCGTTGTGCAGCGTAAGTTGCCATGGCGATGTTCCCCGGTAAAAAAAATGAACCACCGTCGTGACACTGAAAACCGCACGGGTTAAACCTGAAGTTACCTCGCTAACCACAAATTGGGCTTCATAGTAAAGGCCTCTGGAGTATCCTTAACAATGCCTTTAGATGTCACTTTCAACCCTTAAAGCCAGATACAGTTTTAATGTCAAAAAATCATGTAGAGGATGTCTGAAACACACGCATGTCTTTTCTGCTGTTCATGGCAAGGCAAGGCAGCACTCATGCGTAGCCAACGATCCTTTTAAAAATGTCCTCAAAAAGGAACAAAGCATTGAACTTCCGACGCATTTAAGCAGAGGAGGAAGAGAAAAGGACAAACCTTTTAGAGGGAAATTGAGGCTCAACTCTGACAGACAACGTATGTGTTTTTATATAATTCACCAGAACGTGCATGTATTATTAAAATGTATTATTAAAATGGTTAAGTGTCTTTTTGCATCTTAGAATAGTGCTATACAAATTGTATAATAATTAGAGATGGGCATAGATTAAAATATTTAATCTAGATTAATGCGTTAATGGGGTGCTACCAGAGGATTTCGGTTCGCGATAATATCGGCGATAAAAATATTATCGCCAATGACGAATCTCGCGTTAATACCTCCGATAACGCTGTTATCGGCCCATCACTAATAATAATAAAGCAAAATGTAATTATTATTACTAACCTTTCCTTAGCATGGTGAAAGAGGCATGGATATCCGTCAGACATGCTTAATTATCTCTGTTAGTGGAAGAGGATTGGCCCATAGCAACAAATGTAAATGGGATGTGAATTATTTGAATGTCATGTCACGGTATTCCCCATGGCATCAAGCTAACAATGCAAGTGTGGCACACATCATATCTGCTGCAGTTTAGGAATCCAATTCTATTTTTGTGTTATTTATCTTCGCTTAAAATACAGTGTATATAAATTCAGCTAGGTATTTTGATTTGAAGTATTCATTATTAAAGAAAAATAATAATTTTGCATTTGTCACATAACACAATATTTTTGTTATACAACATAACAGCCTCAAAATGTTATCCCCTAACAAATTAAAATAATACAATAACCAGAATTTATCAATCATGAAGTAAGTGGAAAGTGATTGATTTGATTTGAAAGACTCCTAATACAGCAATGTGTGCTTGTATTTCCAAGCTTCAAGACGACAGTTGAGTATTTCCCGCCTTTAGGGTGGTTATCTGATGATCCACTAGTAATCTGTGAATAATATTTCACCTGCAGCGAACCACTCAAAATGAAAAAGCAATAAAGACGGAGAAGAACTTGATCCACCATGGCATTTGAATGGATAGCATTCCCCTATCCATCCATCTGTCCATCCGTCCACCGATCCATTCATTCATTCGCCTGTCTGTCTGTCTGTCTGTACATCCATCCATCCATTGTCCTGTCTATTTATCTGTACACCAATTCATTATCCTGTCTGTCTGTCTGTACATCCATCTATCCATTGTCCTGTCTATCTGTCTGTCTGTACACCAATTCATTATCCTGTCTGTCTGTCTGTCTGTCTGTACACCAATTCATTCTCCTGCCTGTGTCAGTGTGTCTGTCTGTACATCCATCCATTCTCCTATCTGTTTGTCTGTCTGTCTGTCTGACTGTCCATACATCAGTCTGCCTGTCTATACATCAGTCTGTCTGTCCAAAAGGTGGAAAGGTCTCAACTCACACACTCACAGGTGTGTATGTATTTCATTTCTGATCAGTTTACGAGTATATGATGAATGAGATGTTCAGACAAAGGCGTTGACAATGACAGTATTTGATTACATTTGTGTGTTTGATGTGTTTTTTTAAAATGTATTTCTGATCTGTTGACATAGGCTATCATCGCATATAGTGAGACAGGAGCACACAAAGCTCACACACTTCACATACATATTTGTATCAGCTTCATTGTGACGCTGGATGTTGTGTAAAGCAAGACACCACACACTAGCAACTGTCCGAGGGTCTGAGTAACACGACCGTTTGTTGAACCAACAATGAAATGCCTCTTCCTTTATTAAGCCAGAGGTGCTTCAGCCTTTGTCTGCATCTCTGCAATCAAAACTCAAGAGTTGCTCACAGCCACACAGACGACGTGCGCAACAACATTTTTGCATGACAATAATGACTCAATTCAATTTGCATCTAAATGCATGTCATGTTGTTCACAAGCATGCTTACGTTTCCTTGGTATACAATTCACAGGATCATTCTTCAGGTCATTTGGGCTTAATGTAAACGCTCTGCTAACTCACTGTGCCAGATGCTCCGCACGGTTCATGTCTGCTGAAATGTGCCAGCCATTAATTAGTACGCTAGTATATCTGGACCAACGAGTGTGACAGAATTCGTGTGGCTGACTTTTCATGTTATTTTTTCATATTACAGCATCTTCATACCTCTAAAACGGCCTTAAATCTGCAAAATGTAAAGCCATTTTAAATATGCGGATCCTATAGGAAAGCATTCTATGTCCATACTACAGATATTTCTCCGCGCACATACCTCATGATTACAGACGAAACGGAGCGAGGGATGTGACACTGATGTCATTATAGCGCAGACATTCTCTGCCCGGCTGCCTGGCTGTCTGCATTGACACACTGCTTCCTGACCTTTTTGTCTGCAGTTAGCATGCTGCCCGTGTTTACCAGCCCTGACCCGTGTACAAAGGCGCGTATTCACAACACAGCGCACAAGCTTCTGCATCGATATAGACGCCCGCCCTTCCCTGTGGAATCTATTTAGCGATTCAGTGTTCGGCAGCTCAGATCAGATGTAAGCTAAGTCAATCTCCTCAGAGGTATGTGTGTACGTGAATTACTCACCTCACCACCTGTGTTCTGCTGAGGTAAAGATCGTACGCTATGCAGGCCACCGGTTGATTGGCTTGTTGGTCGGTTTCGTTCCCTTGGGTTTTTTGGGGTATAGTGGCCCAAGCCGGGTGGTAAGGACCCGCGTATCCTACGGCCTCTGTAGCTCTCTTGATTAGAGAAGAGAGAGGGTCAGAGGTCAACCGCGTTGGAGTGGTTTGTCCAAGCTGTATGATACCCTTACCGTGATTGTGATCTTATAGGTGAACTCCCCCTCAGGGCTGATTGGCTGATTGGAGAGCCTGTAAAGATAGACGGTGATCTGAGCTTTGAAGATTTGACCTCAACGTAGTGCAACTATGGCACCTATCAGCAATAGCCAATAGAGAGAACTACACATTTTACCAATGAATGCAATGCCATTTGTATAGGTACAACGACATTTTGCACAGTGCACAATTACAGAACAACATTTTCGTGTTCATGGAAGGAATCAGGGCGAAAAAGTAGATTATTTTACAGCTTGTGTTGTAGTGTTGTTGCCGTGTAGCAGCGATAACCATAAATTGATGCCATCATTATGGTATGTGATGGCAGAGGGGGTGTTCTCCTCCATCATCTGACAGTTTAGGTCATTGTTCCATCCCAATGCTGAATAACAGTCTGTCATTATCATTAGCACTAACTAGTGAATTTACATACATATCGCGTAATTATCACTGTTTATTGCCACAATTGCTTATCATTGAAAACTGCTTTATTTGTCCCCATTTAAAATCAATTCAAAGCTGTTTATTAGCATTGTATTAATATATGAATATATTGTATTACCATAAAACTAAAATACATTACAACTCCAATTCCAGATTCAGAAACAGCCATAGAACAGAGATAGAGTAAAAAGGACCTCCTTGAACAACACATTGTCTACATCGCCCCCTCCACTCAACAAGAGCTTAGGGAACAAAGGGTAACAAGACAGAAAATTGGGATTAACCCACTTTCGTGATGTTTTATTGTGTTAATAACCATGCAAATAGCATTAAAATTGAGATCCAGTGCAATGATCAAATAATAAGCCAGCCAGTCCTCTCACTTTCACCTGCTAACCTCCGTATAAAATCTAACGCAGACAAATAGCTTGGCTGCTCGAGAGGCCAGAGGACAAGGGGAAAGCTTCCCGAAAAGCAAGGGAACAAAGCTAATCCACATGAGAACTGTTTCAGCTGTAGCCAAGAGCCATAGGCTTAGGAAGCAATCTATCAAGCATTTGATTAAGGAAAGACCTACAGAGATTATAAAACGGTCCAGAAGCGACATTTAGACAAAGGTTTTGCGACATCTAGGAGGCAACGACAGGAAGCCTGTGCCTGACAAATGTACTGTATTGAATACGTTCATACAGTATTTGTGTATAGTCTACCTGTATAGGTCTACTGTAGGCATCCTTGACCGAGATGCCCATCTCTTGCCTGCTCCCTGATGACATGCATCTGCGTCTGTTAAATGACAAAATTGTTTATCATACAATACTCAACTTAACTTCTGCCTTGTTAATAGTTAAAATGAAAAAAACAAAATAATGATTTCAATAACGTGTTTACTTATAACTAATGACCAATGTTATCTTGATTGAGGGAGATATTTCTGTGTGTGCGTGTGTGTCTGTGTGCGTGTCCGTGTGTGTGAGAGAGAGACAGAGAGAGGGTGAGCTTGTGTGGACAAAAGTGTTTGCTTGTGTGGAGAGAGAAAGTCAGAGAGTGGGAGACGGCGATGGACGGACAATCAAAGAGAAGCAAGAAAAGCAGGGGGTGGCATGACATTAAACCTGACAGAAGAAAAACATTGTTGTCTGCTATGAACCCACAAAGGCTCCCAGGCGTCGCCTTCAGCCATCTCAGTGAGGTGCTCTAAAGCAGGGGTTCCCAAACTTTTCCATGCCAAGGCCCCCCAAACAGCATTAGCTTCTGGCCGGGGACCCCCAAACCCACCGACAATGCTACAAAATATGTAAATAAACATTAACTTTTAGAATGTATTTTCTTACTTTTATTTACTATTCAATAATTATTACATTTGTTTAGCATAAGAAAATTATTAACGAACATCTTTTCAGCATATACAGAATACAGAATATACGGTATATTCTCAATTTTTGCAGCAGAGTCCTCCACAGCAGGGCTGTTGGTCTTCTCCTTCGGTCTATTTGTTGTCAAAAACCTGTCCATTTTGCGCTAGCTTGAGGAGCAGAGCAGCTTGATAACAACGGCCAGGTCTACACAGATTATGACGTCGTCATGCCGAACTTGCAGCTGAACTTGAGAATCCGACGATTACGGCAGTTTACGTGTTGTACGGTTCAGGACAAATTATTTATTTTTTTATTTTTTTATTATTGATTTTATTTTTGTTATTATTTTTATTTTTTTATATTAAACTTTTTTTTTTTTTTTTTTTTGCATTTTTTTTTTCATCTTCCCTCCAATTTTCTGAGGCCCCCCTAGCGCCCCCTGGCGGCCCCCCAGGGGGCCGCGGCCCCCACTTTGAAAACCACTGCTCTAAAGGGTACAGATGAAGATATATATGTAGCCCTCACTAGCCATGTGACACATACATATCGTCTTATTACCCAGGTACAATGGGGAGTCACTCTTATGCCTATTGAGTCTATTACATACAGACATTTCTAATTTCCGGGTGCGCAATTTACATTTTGAATCATTAGCATAGCGTTAAAACACATGATGAAATTCACTGTCGTATTTCTACGAGTTCAATCTAGGTTGAACGATCAATTAGATACGACGTTTAATTCAAAAACAAAGGGGCAACTTTTGGGCCACTTCATCAGCAACACATGTCATTTGTAATATATATCATATATAAATTACTAAAATATTGTGTGAATATTGTGCCGGAATGAGACGAATCTGTGTCACACTTGAACTAGCAACCTAGTGAAATTGCTACGGGTCGATAGTGCCATAACTTAATACAAATGCACTCACAAACAGCACATGTTGAACACTCACAAATGTGACTCCTGGCAGGCAAACTACATTAGCAATTGCCACTACCAGGACCCTGGCAATAAAAACATAACCCCGAGTTGCCATGGTTTCCTAGCTTTCTGAAGTTCTGAAAAGCACTATGCATGCTATGGTGCACATCGGAAAAACTACAGTTCCCAAAATGAGACATGAATCACATTAACATCACAGAGGTTAAAGGTTTGGGTAAAACAAGCGATATCTCAAAATGCTTCATACACAAACATGAAGACCAACTGCCTCTCATCCCTCATTCAAATGTCCCTGATGTCCGAGTCCACTTGTTTTAGTCAGGGAAGGAGTTTGGGTTTTCTTATGTGAAAAAGATAATATTGTTGAACATAATAATGTTAGGTTTAGCTATTAAAGATGTGTGGCAGTCGCTCCTGCCACACGCCACCTTAGTGGCTTTTGCTGGGGCCCTCCCACACAGGTAGACGTTGTTAGAAAATATATAGGAGATGGTGAGATGTAATACACTGAGCAGAAGTTACTTGCTGCCATGACAGAGAGTCTCTCTCTCTCTCTCTCTCTCTCTCTCTCTCTCTCTCTCTCTCTCATGCACCACAGGTGTGCAGCCCCACCCAGACCCAGAGTCTGATCAGTGTGACTCAGACCAGGTGAGGCTGTAAACCAGCTATCAACCACACACACACACTCCACAAGATGGTATCTAGATTTGCACGGCATCAAGTAAATCTCTCGATTGAATAAATACAAATTGTGTATTTGTACATGTCGTGGAATATGTGAACTATACACCACATCAAATATATAAGCTTCTTTAATATATAGTTAATTAAATAAGCACATATAAAGTATCTTTGCACCTGGAAATAGCCCCCCTTACCGATCCATAATGGTCACTCCCCTCAACTTTTGTTTCCCTTGTTGTTACTGCCCACGATGTGAAAGTAAGAATGATGTACACCCATTGTCTCATTGAAGATGTTTGGTTAATGCTCCCATGTGTCCTCCCATGATCATGCTTTATTAAATCAAATAATTTGCTGTCAAGAAGCGTCCTAAAATAAATAATTCTTCATTAAAAGAAATATTTCTTTATCAGTACGGAAATTCCTCCCTGAGTCATTGAGGAATCGTTTATTTGGAAGTACAAGTACAAGTACATACTTTATTGACCTATAACTACAGGACATAAAATACACAGTTACAGTGTAGCAAAACTGTATCAGCACATTGTGATGCACTTTTCACAAAAAGAAAATATTTTTAAAAAACTCACTACCGCTTAATACCCCCTGGAGATGGGCCTAACAAGCCACAGGGCATGAAAAGAGCGCTTTCCAGAGCAGTCTCTATGGCAACGTAACATCTAAAGTTTAATATGTCAAAAGGATTTAGGCCTTTGCAGACAACGTTCTCTGGACAATAAGATAATCTTTGTTCTGCTTTGTGAACGATGGCATAATTAAATAGAGGGAGTCACTGATGGCAAAAACGATAAAGGTTTATTTTGATCACCAATTTGAACCCCTTTTTTCGCGGTTGCATTGAGATGATTTTCACTCAAGTATAAAGAAAATATATAGTTTTAATTTTAATATACGCATGGCTTGCAGATTGTATTGTACGCATCTAAAGCCGAAGATGGTATTCATGTCGCCAACAACGTTTTCATCAATTGTGAATTAGACTGCACAGAGTTATAACACTGGTACGGAGGGGGTATGGAGATGATGTGATGCAGAGATGCATGTACAGTTTGCCTAAACAAGATTCATATGAGAGCCAACTGTGGTTTTCTTTCTGTTGCAATCAAATGGGCCGTCAGGATGGTTTAACTGGGTGCAGTCACAGTTCGACATCACACTGACATCTCAAAAATGACTGATGGTCCTGGATTACTTCACTGATAGTTTTTTTTTTTTTTTTTAGGCATTTCCTAATCTGTTTGTTCCTGCTGCAATGGGAAAAACACACAATGGACAGGCACACAATGCCTATTTGAATGACTAGTATTGCTCCCTACCTATTATCGAAAAACTACCATCTTCAATTCAACAGCCAGCATGGAGGATGACTTTCACAATTCAGGTCTGCACAATGTAGTTCACCAGCATAACAATCTTAATTGTTGAATATATTGCTGTAAAAACTATAAAGATTATGGTAATGAACTTAAAATTAAATGCATGTGCTTGCTCAAAAGATCTTTCATATACCGTCACAGCGTCCAAATAGGTAATAGTTTGTGGATCTCTCCACATATGGGGGCCCATGATAAGTGCAACCTCAGAAGCCTACAAACGCTTGTTGACTACAGAGGAACTTCCAACATCCCTTGTTCTCGGGACCAGACGACAACATGACCCAAACTGCCAAGTAGCCTCTGTGAGGCTCTCTCTTCCCTAATGGTGAAGACTTGATTTTGCTGATGTGCTCCAGAAAACGTTGATATTTGGGAGCCACTGACCGGAGCTGATTCAGACCCAACTCGCTTCCCTCCGGATTGAAATGTTGAGGAAACAGTGATCGATGGCTTCCCACGGGTCCACCTGGACCACCATGGCCAATGGGAGCCACTAATCCAACTGGACTTAGAACTCTTCTAGTCGATAAGACGGACAGCGAGAAGGAAATGGATGCAAAACACAGCCTTGATAAAAACACCATTAATCCGATGGCTAGCTGCATCTAGCGAATCCGAAATGCGAGCAGATCTCCCACCTGTCTCCCGCCGTTGACCTGTAGGTCACACAGCGCTTCTGCTGCCGTAGATAGTGGCTCACAGAAAAAAGAGGCTGGCTGCTTCTTTCGGCTTCTTTCCGCCTGATCCGGCGAAGCAAAGTCAAGTACACTATGTCAAGAGTCTCCTCTCAGGCTAAGCCAACAGATGAAGAGCACAGCAGCTCTGCCCTGTGTCATATACCAAGACACGGCCTTGCAGGACGATGCCTCTCTGTGCTCCAGATCAAGAAGCTGCTTTCAGGCTCAGCATCTTTGTCCTCTTCTCAATTTAAATAAATTACAGAGCATTCTTATAGTTATTCCACTTTGCACTAAAGCAAACAATGTGGTATTAGAGTGATGCATTTTTGCCCTCAAACCGCTCTTCACTCAAACCTGTTTCATCCGTGTGCCCTGGGTTTCTGATCATTAAAAAGGTGTATTACAAAGACAGACAAGAATACATCCAATTAATTGACACTCGATCAATCTCACAATCTTTATAGAGTTTCTTGATAAGGTGAATAATAACGGAAGACTCAACAGATAATCTATATTTGTTCGCTCAGAAAGCACGGCATCTGTATCACATTAATGAGCAAGAAGTCAATTTAAGATACGGTGTGCTGTCACACTTAGACAGCAGTGGCACGCATTGCTGTACAGGTGTTATTGTGCACCCACCATTACACAAACCAATTTAACTCAGAAAGGATGGAGGATGAAACATCCACCCTACGTGTCCTGTTTCACTTGGAAATATGCCCCATTATTAAAGTAAGAAATGCTCTGAAAGCTATTTCACATTGTCTTTAAAAGGCAAAGTTCTGAATAGAGTAGGAGCACACCTCCAGTTTTTCACAGAAACATGACCGTTGTCCTCACCCTTCACTTTAACTAACTTCAATTACTTTCAGAATCCCGTTGAATCTTTCATTTTTAACATTAACAGGATGTAGTGGTCCCATGATTACTTTGAAAGAGCTTAACCATATGAAGTGGTGTGACTCACTACAATTATGAGAGTGAGTCAGAGTCGTTCAGTCCGTCTGTCTAATGATGGTAGCGAGATAAACCATATAATTGGATTAATATGGCTGGGCATCATTTTAATCTGAATGCCAGGTGTACCGATGACGTCAAATTTCGATTTTGCGTGATAACTTTTAATTATGAGCATAAGAACCTGGCTCATATTCAATGGGGGGTTGTCATTTTCTTCCTCCTCATCAGTCATCAACATACAGACCATATGGGCTTGATAAACACAAGTCGCTTAAGAAAAGTTATAGGCCCTGGTGATCTTAGCCTCCATCTTCTCCTTCAACCATGCACTTAAACAAAGATTGCAATCGATCGCCAAATTGCATGAGAAAAAAAGAAAAATGCGGGAAAAAAAGAAAATGCCTCATTAAAAAACAAGCGCATGCGCAGAGCTCTCCTTAACAGAGCGGCTGTGTCTCGAGACGAGATCAGCGGCACGTCGCACCCCCAACACGCCGTCGCGCGCGTGTCATCGCGTGTCGTCGTCCTCGTCCTCCTCGTCCTCGTCCTCCTCCTCCTCCTCCAGCACCCCTCCTCTTTCTCCCCCCCCCCCCCCCTCCTCCCCCTCCTCCTCCTCCTCTCCCCTCCTCATCCTCCTCCTCCTCATCCTCCTCCTCGCGTTAGTAACCACATCTCTCTATACGTCGGCACATACTGGTCGTTATTCATTCTGGACTCACGCTCTGCTCTCTGATCACTGATCGGAGGACATTACCAGGGGTTTAATTGCTTCCTCCCCCCCCCCCAACCATATCAACTGCATGGCTCACACGACACCACGTGATGAATCCACATGTCTAGATCGCGCCAGTAAACCCAGTCACGCGCTCCAGTGCGGCCTGTGGTGGCACTGGCCATAAGGCAAAAAATGAAACCGCAGAAAACGACTGACAATGCTCCGCGGGGGTGGACGCAATTAGCTGTGCACACTTTGACCGCAAAGTGTTTGGAGAAAAGGATAATAAGCAACGGTTTGTTTTTTAAACGGTAGCGGCGTACAACATGTGACGCGTGCCCTATTGCAGTGGTTTTCAAAGTGGGGGCCGCCAGGGGGCGCTAGGGGGGCCTCAGAAAATTGGAGGGAAGATGAAAAAAAAAATGCAAAAAAAATGTTTAATATAAAAAAATAAAAATAATAACAAAAATAAAATCAATAATAAAAAAATAAAAAAATAAATAATTTGTCCTGAACCGTACAACACGTAAACTGCCGTAATCGTCGGATTCTCAAGTTCAGCTGCAAGTTCGGCATGACGACGTCATAATCTGTGTAGACCTGGCCGTTGTTATCAAGCTGCTCTGCTCCTCAAGCTAGCGCAAAATGGACAGGTTTTTGACAACAAATAGACCGAAGGAGAAGACCAACAGCCCTGCTGTGGAGGACTCTGCTGCAAAAATTGAGAATATACCGTATATTCTGTATTCTGTATATGCTGAAAAGATGTTCGTTAATAATTTTCTTATGCTAAACAAATGTAATAATTATTGAATAGTAAATAAAAGTAAGAAAATACATTCTAAAAGTTGATGTTTATTTACATATTTTGTAGCATTGTCGGTGGGTTTGGGGGTCCCCGGCCAGAAGCTAATGCTGTTTGGGGGGCCTTGGCATGGAAAAGTTTGGGAACCCCTGCCCTATTGAACTGCGCATGCGTAACAAGACACGGCACACCGCTGGAGGGACGATCAAATACAAGCGCAGCAATAATAGCATAAAGTTATGCAAGCAAGGTTGCAAAAGACACATTTCCAAAGGACATCACGTTGAAATTATCAGAAATCTGAGTGAGTGAGTGTGTTATGTACGTAAATAACGTTATTTACGTAAATGACGTAAATAACGTTACGCTATTTACGTTATTATTTACGTAAATAACGTAAATTTACGGTATTTACGTTATTAACGTTGTTTACATAAATAACGTTATTTACGTAAATAATGTACATTTACGGTATTTACGTTATTTACGCAAATAACATTATTTACGTTAACATTATTTACGTAAATAACGCTATTTACGTTATTAACGTTATTTACGTATGTTATTTACGTTATTTACATAAACGTAAATAACGTTATTTATGTAAATAACATAAATGACGTTAGTTACGTTATTTACGTAAATAACGTAAATAACGTAATTTACGTTAACGTTATTTACGTAACGTTAGTTACGTTAATTACGCTGACCCTTTTTTTAATATAATTTATTGTTGGAAAATGTATTTTATGTTTTGTTTTATTTATTCCATCATTTATATTAATTTCTACCTCATATTTTTCTATTATAATTTATAATAGAAATATATAATATATATAAGTGATTTTACTACTTTTTACTATGTCTTGTCCAAATATGTGGATTTAGAGATTTTTGCCAAAAAAGTACCGGTGGACAAACGGATTTAGAGGCTTTTGCATCCAAACTCTTCATTTTTCTTGTTAATTAAAAAAAAGAAAGAAAGTGCAACAAAAAGGTATACCAAATAATCCTAAAAGAAGAGACACAGCCTATCACACAGGCAATTAATTATCAGAGTGGTGTTACTTCAACTGAAAGGAGAGAAAATGCTTGGCGGACACAAAGGTTTTTTTTTTCTCCCCCCCCCCCCCATCCCCATCTCATCTCTGAAAATAAAGGTCATTACACTGCGGGTACGAGTATGACTCCTCGTCCTCGTACGGTGAAATTATATAGGCAATTACGTGGAATCTGTAATGGCTGTGGCTCACCAGCTGACTCCTGTGACACGGAGAAGACAACACCATGAACCGATCGCGCCGTAAATACACCCAATAATAACACCGCCAACGGTAACGATCTTTATCAGTAGTATCGTCGGCATTGTGCTTATCGGTGGTCTTTTCTAAATGTGTGTGTGCGTGAGAGAGAGAGAGAATGTGTGTTGCTGAGCAGGGCTCTCTCACATTGTAGGCCCCTATGAGGTAGGTAGGTGTGTGTGTGTGTGTGTGTGTGTGTGTGTGTGTGTGTGTGTGTGTGTGTGTGTGTGTGTGTGTGTGTGTGTGTGTGTGTGTGTGTGTGTGTGTGTGTGTGTGTGTGTGTGTGTGTGTGTGCGCGGTGCTTTCAACCGATGCCAAAGACGCAGCTAAGCAAAAAAAAAAAAAAAAAAGATGGACCCCCCCCCCCCCCCCCCCCCAGCGTGCAGCTTGGCGGTAAGGGTTCAGGAGAGCCGGACGGTGTTCAAACAGAGGCTTTGGACTGAGTCCTGGTGAGCCATTAGTTCCCCCCCTGAAAAACAGCAGGGCACCATGTTTAGACACCCATTGGTGTGTGTGTGTGTGTGTGTGTGTGTGTGTGTGTGTGTGTGTGTGTGTGTGTGTGTGTAGGATTTCACGGTCACATGGGCAGACTTCTGCATGTGGGTGTGCATCTTTCTTCCCCCATCCTCTCCAATCATGTATTTATTTCTCTTGAGAAAGACCTGATAAAAAAAAAATATCATTTTACGTGAATGAACTGCCCTCTTGTGCCCGGAACAAGTATTTGAAACAATAATTTCAGCTCTTTTTAAATGGGTAACGCAGTGCAAAAATCAGCATGAAGACTGATTCATTGTTTTTAATAAATCACACAAAAAAAAACATACAGTGGACATTCATGACGGACATGATCCACGTTGACATGTGGTTTTGAATATGAATCACTGTCCTTCTGATTCCAGGGTCAAGGGGGTTGTGAGCGAGCGATGGTATAAAGGGTGGATGGCAAAAGAGGGCATATATTATTTCAGCAGGAACGGGGTTCAGCAGTATGGACGCGCTCGCCTAGTCGCTCGCCTAGTCTCTCACCCCGCCGTCACGCATCTTTCCAGAGGAAGGCCTCGTTGTCCAGCAGGTCGGCCAGCTTGGCGTTGAAGGGCTGCTGGAACTCCCTGAGGAGGGACCTGGTGGCGTTCAGCATGGGGCCCAGTCTCCTGTCGGCCGCCCGCCTCGTGTTCGACATGGGCCGCTTGGTCACCGCCGCCACCGCCTGCTTCGACAGAGGACCTTGCCGAGAGCGAGTATAACACACACACACACACACACACACACACACGCACGCACGCACAGGGTCCCTTTTCAGTGTGTCATACATAGATCCCAAAGAAATATGAATTTGCGACCGTCAGAAGGGTAAACAATGAATGATTATACCTTAGCTTAGGCATACATACCGACATTTAGAAAGTCAAACACTTTCTTTATCGTCGCGCCAAGGTTGGCTGCGTAGTCCTCCAATCGAAGGACTAGGATTTGGTCACTTTGGAAAACCGTCAACCAATCCAAAAGGAAGACGATGTACATACCCAGATTTAGCCTTACCTGGAGGGGGGACATTCATAGCAGATACATGTTGGATATTAATTATGAATCTCTGCAGCTTTTCTATCTGTACATACACTGTATGTCCTAAAGGTGGTGCCAGTGTTCAATTATTGAATACAAATTTAAAAAGGAAATTGTTTTTCATAACCTTATTTATACCAATTGAAAATGACAATGTTTTACATACTTTATGCCAAAGCGGGAAAAAAAATAGGTTGTTTTGTATTGTATATGTAGCATAATATCATACAGTTTAAAGAGAAGAAGGCATTATAACTGCTTTGTATTATGTAGCATAGTATCATACAGTTTGAAGTGAAGAAAGCCTAAGAACTGACCGGCATTGCGTTGGAGAGGCTGGTATCGTAGACACAGTAGCGAAGAGTACTGTTCAATAGACAAGACTGAAATAACTGCACTGACTCCATGACCTTCTGATGAAAGTCCTCCATGGACTTGTTTGCTACCTTGAAGTACAGGTAGTCAGAGTACAGCCTATTGAAACACAGAGCATCACATGAAGCCAAATAAGCCAAGTGGGACGGCAGAATACGTTGCACAACAATAGTTGCTTACCAAATCATATCAAAACTAAGCACATCCAATTTAAAAGAATGATCAAATAAGATACAATCCTTAAAAAAATAAAATAAAAGTACCTCTCTACTGGTTCTCTAAGCATTATGATTATTTTGGCATTGGGCTGAACTGTGTGGATGAAATCTTGGGCCAGTAACAGTGGTTCTGCCTCGTCCTTGTCTCCATGGAGATAGCGCCAAGCTTGGTTGTCCCACATTGTGGATGCACTGGCCTCACCTGTCAATCCCAGAGTGACGTGGTGAAAAGGCTGAGCTATACTGTGGCACAGTAGAGTAGAATATAAAACAGTCCTTTGTCTGGCCAGTCTTTGCTGCACTTAATTCTTATGTAAAAACAGAATGAATATTGCGTCAAGAAACTCAAGGCAATGTATTCAAACCCAATAATTGCAGAAACACAAAGACGTGTTATTGAGCATGTTGAAAGCTTGCACCATATTGTACACACATTGCAGAGAACAAGATATACCAAGTTGTTTTGAGCACCAACAGCTGTGCACCACTCTAATGTGCATCTCAGTAACCCTGATAAATAGCAAAATAAACCAATAATAGCCAGTTTTCCACAATACTTTAGCTGAAGCAATATGAATTTAAATATGTTGAATTGAACACATTCCACACAAGGAGCTTAAATGTCTGTGGTTGTTTAGCTCTCCTAATACTCTTAAAATACCTTATTATATATATAGATATATATCTATATATCTATAGATAGATGGAGATATAGATATATATAGATATATGTAACTCATTGAGCCTACTGTAGGGGTAGTGGGAACGAGCTTTTTAATAATGTAGTTTAACTTTCCAATGTAATCTGTGTAATTTGATTTTGTTTGCAATGGGTGCAACCAATGACAAACTGTTGTACAAAGCGCCTTGTGTCGAGGCTCCGCCCCCCGTTTCGTATCTATGCTGCCTGCCAACCCGGCAGACGGCCGAACACGAGACAACATGAGTGAGTATTGCAAAAGAGAGGGGAGCTTCTGGTGCATTACTTGCGACGTTGTCTCATTCGCTCACTATTTGTTCGTAGGCAGTGTAGAAACGAAGCATCGGCTGCTATTCTCCAGGTGCCATCAAAGCCTCAGGGGGCAGAGCCTCGGCAAATGGCGCTGGCTGGATTTTTCTAACTTTTTTTCCAAATTGAAAAAAGCTGTTCGTAGTCAGAACACTAATGGTAACCCATTATGTACCCATTGTAGGGCTGTCAAAATTAACACGTTAAGGCGAGAGGATTCATTTCTGGAATTAACGGCGATAATTGTTTTAACGCATTAACGCATTCCCGCCCTGTTTTACCCACAATTCAACCCCCGGCGCGTTGCTGACACGAGTGAGATGGAGGAGTCCGACGAACCGGTCGGCCCTCTGGATGGGCAGTTCGAGTAGAAAACACATATTTGCGGGCCCTGTGTGCCCGCAAATATTGTGCAGAAGAAACGGTCGGCTTTACATTCAGAACATGTCAAGTTAGTTTGCAACTGGCGTTGTTTGTTCAAAAAGAAAAACGTTACATTCAGTTGTTGCCAAAATTGTTTAGAATTCAATTATTTTTTCTGGATTTGTCGTTAACAAAAAACAAATGTAATATCCGCTTCTTGTCATTTATCTTTCTGTTCTGAGAACAGTACACAGAAAATGTGAATTTTTATGTCATATTTAGGATTGTGATTAATCGAAATTAATTCAAGAAACCTTGTGATTAATTAGATTACATTTTTTAATCGTTTGAAAGCCCTAACCCATTGTAAATAAAATCGAATGACACAAATTGGAAAGGTAAACTACATTATTTAAAAACTCTTTCCCACAACACCAAGGGTAGGATCAACTCGGTGTGTTAAGTCAAACTGCTTCTGCTGTTGGCTGATGCGTCAATTGTCTGACATGCTGACACACACACACACACACACACACACACACACACACACACACACACACACACACACACACACACACACACACACACACACACACACACACACACACACACACACACACACACACACACACACACACACACACACACGTTTACCTGTAATGAATTTAACCTCACTATGTTCGGATGAATTAGCAAGAACGTGTTCCTGGATGCGGTGAGCTGCCATGTCAAAGAGGTCCAGGTAATCTTCCACAGGGAAACGCTCCTTTAGGCCATCTTTAAAACGAATATAACCTGCAACATAACGTTAAACACAATCACACTTACTACATACCTGCAAGCATCATCCCATTTCCTTCTGCAATTACTCCGACCTCGAGTTACTGTCCGCACTGCCAGGTTCTAACCCTTTACCACAGGATGGGACATTGAATGCTATATAAGCTATAAAGTAAGCATAAACAAGCATAAAATGTTTGCAGCCAGTCAGGTCAGGCAGTGGTCATGTTCTTAATGGCTTTAGGTTTACTGCTACATACCGTACTTATTTATCTGAGACACTCTCCACGCTAAATGTAGCTCTCAAGCCAGGTCACAGCACCCAATTTATTGCTCAGTCTCACACACACACACACACGCACACGCACACGCACACACACACACACACACACACACACACACACACACACACACACACACACACACACACACACACGCATTGGGGTCCAAACATCACATTCGTAAGGAGGTGGGAGTAAGGTTTGATGCGGCACACACATTCACCTCAGCTACACCGGCACAATTGGCAACCAGGACGAAATGGAACTTTTACTGAGAAACAAAATGAGCAATGTAATGGCCATGGGAATAGCCATCTGTGTCAAGACCTCAGACACCAGACGTCTTCTCCATTTAAAATCTGTAGAGACCTCAACAGTATATAGAAACTAATGAATAACGCCAGAAGTACGCTTGATTTTGAAAACAGGCAAGCTATGTGTCGGACAAACAAAGAGCTGTAGAGTAACAATGATAATCAATTGATATTTAAATGTCTGAACTCCAACTCAAACTAAAAAGATATGACTGGCCTAAATATGATTACACATAAACACAGTATGAGTATTTTATGGTTAGTATTTTCACTAACCATTTATGTCCCAGAAACAGTACTATTTAATTGGTGCAACCCCACAAATGTATGTCATTGCAAGCACGATACCGACAGACCAACCAGAGTCAGGTGAAGCGACCTGGTCCTATAAGGACATGAAAGACATAATGTACTGATGTTGGCTTCAGCAGATACCCATCAACATCATATCAGACTCCTTTTATATCATTGTAAATTCTGTACTCCTGTAATGTGAAACTATTTTCAAAAGACAATCTATGATCTAACAATAAGAAAAAGATTACCAAAGCGTTTCCTCGTCCACCAATGAGGCTCCTTCATGATGTTGTACTTGATCTCTCCATGCAGCAGCAGTCTATGATACAAGTCAGTTGTGCCACACTTAGGCTGACCAATGATGTAGAAGTAAGGAAAGCAGCGCAGTCGGTACAGTTTGCCGTCTCTGTGGTACAAGTGTCCCTGGAAGTGAGTCCTCAGGTAGTCACAGACAGTTTTGAAGCTCTTTGAACGCAGCTTGAACAGGTTCCTCTCGTACGGATCAGTGTCAAGCTCACCAGAAAACTCGGCCAGCCAGCATGGGTTTTTGATGTGGGGAAGAAACTGTTGAGGAATCGCGGAGAACAACTGTGGGGTAGAAAGAGAACACACTGAACAGAAGCAATATGTTCAGTTATCCACAAATATCTCATGCAATAAGTGCTCACTGTTCCAAAAGCAAGCAAATCCAAGTTCTTCGATTGGTGGACTATGCATCCAACCTTGGAGGGACAATAAAGAAAGTGTTTGACTTTCTATGTGTCGGTATGTACGCCTAAGATATAATAATCATTGATTGTCAGGTACAGTCACATAATGTTCCACAATTATTTAATTACTCATACAATCCAAGCCCACATACCACATAGTGTGCAACAAGAGTAATCAACAAGAGAAATGTGACTTACGTGGGGGTCCGAGTCAATAACCTCTCTCTCGTCTGGGACCCTCCTGGGTGTGTATTCCAGTTTGAAAACAATGTTCATCACCAGGGACTTCATGTCCAGAGAAATGTTTTTAGAAGAAGGCAGGGCAGAAGTGATGACCACCGAGGGCCTCCGTTGAAGGGGGGACTGTGTGAACTGAAGTCCATTTCTGTCCCATGTTAGGATGTAGGAAGCCACGATGAAGAAGGACAACGTCAAGCCAAACAGGAAGCTCACCACCTTGAGCTTTGTGGTGGTGGTGGCCCTCAGGTTGCTCAGTGGAGGCAGTGAAATCCATTTGATGGCGAGGGATGTTACTGGGTTGTGATTGAGGTCAAACTTGGGCACCATAGTCCTCTTCTTGGAGCCCTCCACCTCAAACGAACTTTGGAAGCAGTATTTATGGTCCATTGTGTCAACAGCGCAGCATTTGCAGCCCGGTAGTAACATGTCGACACAAGAGGCAGGATTTACATATAAAAATAGAGACGGTACCGAGATGGCCCGATTGTTTGTTTATACTAACGGTTCGCTTCAGCCGTCTCATCTAGAAACAGGCCCAGCACTCATAGCACCAAGCAAGATGAAAGTCGTTGTTTGTCTTCAAATCCAACATTCACGCTGCAGATCTTGTAGAGGCCGAATTTGGTGGGACTTCCTATGACACAAACAGAAGGGGGAAAAAAAACAGTGAGTGAGCTATTTTGGGTCTTTTTTTTTATTATTACAAGTGCGAAAAAAGTAGCTCTCTATGAGGTTTCCCAGAGGCATTCCAGAGCTTTATGCAATACTCTAATATTAGAGATTTGAAGGTGCTTTTCTCTACTTGTGAGGCATCCATGCATAAATAAACCAAACTTAAGCCTAGTGAAATAGGGAGGATCACTTCAAACAAGTTTATGGTCATGCTGAGAGTGTGCGGTCTGGTGGATTCAGACCCCTGCTTTAGGATAAAGCCTGTATGCTATGTGTGAATGATAGGTGTGCCAACTTTACACTGTAGATGTCCAAGGGCAGCATAATACTTGGTCTGTAATTCAAAACTAAAAACACAGAATTATTCCCTGTGAGCTTTTACCCTGTAGAGAGCTGTATTTTGTTAACTCAAAATATAATGTATATATAAAAAAAGGAAAAGTTTACTTTTGTGGTCAAGTATGCATTGATACAGGTGAATAAGCGAAATGAAAAGTAAATACTTGGAGATCTGGATGCTGTAGAACACCAGACACAGAATTAAAATAAAATACTTGAACACAAACTATAACATTTTATCTTAAATACAAACAAAAAATGTATTAATTCATATTTTTGGTGTTGTGTTGCTTGTATTATAGTTTTGATTGGATGAGTTGTTACACACGGAAAATGCGGAGGTGAATTTGGAGGTGAATTTTAATTGCCTTTTTTTTCTACTGATATCTTCTGTGAGTCATACTGATGAGGCTTCAATATAAATACATAAATGTAATAATTAAAATGTTAACATCGACAACTGCAACATGGCAGAATACAAAAGTGGTTATTCACTTTCACACAGCCTGCCAAAAGCACGTACAACAACACTCTCTCAATCCAGGTAAACATTATCCATTGCTCCCCCTCTGGTATCGACCTATACACCCATTAGGGGAAGTGGCTTCTTGCAGTGAAAAACTAACCCAAACTCTGCAAGAGAGACACAAACACTGAGTGGATGAAGAGACCAGCGTTAGTGGAGAGAAGGCACAACATAAGCACCGGCAAGCGGTCGAGATGTAACCAATAAAGTGAGGACGAGACAGGAATTGGACCTCCTGGGAGTAGGATTGATCTATAGTGTTAAACAAACTGCAGGGAGGGGGAGTGAAGAAGTAGAGATGCTGCAAAGCCTCTCAGAGTTGTGTTGCCTTAAAAGACCCATATTCTGAAAACAGGAATATAACTTGTGATGCACTACATGTGCTCCTGAAACAAAGGGATTAATTCATGTATTCCTCAACGAATAGCCGAGTGTCCATTAGCACCAATACAGAGCTCTTGTTGGATTAGAAGATAATTACTAAAAGCCCATGCCATCATGGTAATTACAAATCTCAGATGGGTCTATCGCCCCCAACAAATGACAAAGCCCTGCTCCAGTAGAAAAGGCTTGATGGTAGATTAGTCAGCACTACAATGCTGTACCAGCCACAGGTTTGTTATTCAGAAGAATGCTATGAAACACATATTTGGAGTAGAGCCGGGCGATATGGTCAAAATATTCTATCCCACTATAGGTAATTTAATATCAGACAGACAGACAGACCATGTTTTCTGGTAATTCAATAAATAAATTATATATAAAAGGCTATATAAAATAACCACATGGTATAGTATTTTTTTTTATACTCCTGCGGGAATTAAATACTTGACAAATGAAAAGTGCTGAGTATTTTCCTAATTGAATCCTTAACTTTGCTGTAATGCTGCCTTTAAAAGCAGGAAAATAAAACACTTATGCCATAACCCCATATTAAGATAACCAAAATCTATCTAAATGCATTCCTTGGGGCACACAATGACAACATACTGCAAGTGTCATCTTTCTTTTTAAAAGCATACAGACATAATACATTTTTAAATATATTATGTCTGTATGTCCCTCTGATTTATGTCAGCATTGAGAAGAGTAAGTAATGGGTGTGTTTTAAAAAAAACACCCATTTCTTACTCTTCTCAATTGAGACCCAATTGATCACCCCGGAGTGGAGGCTACACACATCTTCACCATTCAATAAAAAGTATAAAAGATAAATAAATGAATTAAAAGACTACAAAGAATGGAATTCTTCTCTTTTATCCCTTGTCCCTGCTCTCCCCCCCCCCCCCCCCCACACACACACACACACACACACACACACACACACACACACACACACACACACACACACACACACACACACACACACACACACACACACACACACACACACACACACACACACACACACACACACACACACACACACTTTGTTCTTGTTTAGTTTTTTTCCCCATTTCTCCCCGTGTTAGTCCCTATTAGTTTATTCATTGTTTTGCCTTTTTGTTATTTCCCTGACATTTAGTTTACTTTTATGAAAAAATACAAAATACATTTCTGACATTAAAAAAATTAGATAAAAAAAATAAAAAAAATAATTAATGAATAAAATAGAAAAAAAAACACACCCAGACCATTCCCAAACCCAACCCCATATAATTATACTTCATATGGCAAGCCCCATCACGTTTCTTTACTGCAAAGTAGTTTCATCAACTGTTTCGAAACAAATTTAATGAACATGTGTTCATGAACATCCAAGCTCAAGCCAAACTTGGGTAATACAAGATGTGAATAGATCCAAGTCCAAACACACAAGGTTGGGAAATAAGCATCCGTGTTGTTGTAGGACTCGAGTGATGATGGATTGGACAATGGATTGCAGTTGCAGCCAGACTTTTCCCTTACTGAAAACAAAAAAGTCCAAGTACATGCTTCATCATATCTTGTCCTAACCTGAAGGACAAAAAGCGGTCAGGATGGATTTCAAGAAACTAAATATGAGAAGCTAAGAAAAGAGTAGAATATGCAAAGCAGTTGAGCACTAGCCTAGAACTCTAGACACCCCCTAGCGGCAGCAAATTTATTTGGCAGCTAGTGTAGTCTAGCACGGCTCCGTCCGCTTTTTGGTGCTGGAAACACCAAGTGTGTCTTGTATGTCTGGCCAATCACAGCGTGAGGGGCGGAGTCGAAAGCCGGGCTACCATGACGACAGAGTTGCGACGGTTCCGTGTTAGAGGTAAACAATGGCTGCTGCTGCTTGCGAACGGTTGTCTTTCCACTCGGCTTTGGCCGCGACTCTTCAAGACTTTAAGTTAACATTTTATTTGAGAAAAGAACAAAGAACGGCACTGAAGTCTTTCCTCGAAAATAAATATTTATTCTGAGTTTTGATTAATGACGTAGTCAGAGCCGTCGCTCTGACTACGTCACCTTCTTCGTTGCTCTGATTGGTTGTAGCGCTATCCTATTGCGTGCAGAGGGAACTTGAAAGACAACCGTTTATCCCGCCCACACTGCCGATGGAGCTATGCCAGACCTTACATCTTTCTGATGTAGGTCTGGCTTGCCAGGCTAGTTGAGCACAGCTAACCGTTGGACAAGTTAAAGGCAGGCCTAGGCAGCCAAACCAAGACACTTGGTAGGCCTGGCACCTGGCATTAGTGGCAAATGTGATTTGTATCTGGATTATGACATCCGATCACAGACCTTTGCATTTACAACTGATAAAGAAGTGTTCAAATTCATACGAATTAGGCAGACAGACTGCAATTTCTGATTTGGTCTGGGAGATGCAATACAATTCCAGTGCTATCCTTAACATTTTGTCCATGATCGACGGTCTCAGATGAAAATGACCAGGCGTAGCAAAATCTTTAAAGGCAGTCGTGTGACTTGGGAAGGTTAATGTGACAGGTTAAAGGACAGCTGACTGAGCCCGCCATCCTCCTGAGGAACGACCAATAGGAGAACAACGATAAATGACCATATAGGCCATACAGACACCATATAAACATGGCGAGTCCGAAACAAGTTGCAAAATGATTCCTCAGGTCATGTAAGAGAGTCGGCAGAATAACAATTGTCTGTTTGATGAGTCATGCCATGCATATCATGACACAGACAAGAAAAAGGCGCAAATGTATAATGTGCTTGTTTCTTTGGAATTCAAAAAACAAAAGGATTGACAGGTCATAGCCAAAGCTGGACTGAAGCTCATACCTCCCCTCCCTCACTAAAACAACCTAACTTGATAGTGGGTCAGGTAAAAATGAATTCCACTGTTTTCAACCTTGACTTCTTGGCTTAAGAGAAACTGATCCTGAATCTGTGCAATGTAAGCCACCTGCTCTCTATACCCACCCACCTGGGCACGTGCCCAGACGGCCCATATGGTAGATCCGGGCTTGGTAGCCAATATGACAGTAGACCGACCTGCACAGTGGGACAGAGCTGACGATCAAGACAGATTTTTTTCTTCCATCGCATAATATGACACTATATACAAGATGGTCCAAATCCTCTGTGTGTGTGTGTGTGTGTGTGTGTGTGTGTGTGTGTGTGTGTGTGTGTGTGTGTGTGTGTGTGTGTGTGTGTGTGTGTGTGTGTGTGTGTGTCTGGCGTCCTTCATTTTTATTCCTGGGGCTCTCATGAAGACATTGCAAATGAAATCTTGGCAGAATATCGAAGAGGCAACACAAAGCTCACCGTGCTAGCTTAGCTTCTCATTGGAGGACGCAGTGCGTATTGTGTGGAGACGACTTGATCCACGCTACGCTTTCTAGAGAAGTATGATGATATTTAGTCTCTGGGAAATTTAAAAAAAGAGAGTTTGAGCTGCTGTCTGGATTGACGTAATTTGCCACGGTATTCCTTAGCAGACATCCGTCTATTTTTACAGTGAACAATGCCCATTTTGTTTTTCATGCACAACCATCTTTTGAGGGGATAACTAAAAAAGCAAGCAAACAACTCGTACGGTTTAACATGACGCAACAGCTGTTGAAGGGTGGGTGTCTACGCACATCGTAGTCATCATATTAAACTGAAATGAGGTGAATCCTTGTTTTGGCGGCTGACTTTGCAGCATCCACCGACTTGACAAGATTGTTAGATCTCTTCTTTGCCAACAAAACTCGGTGGACCTCAATCAGCGTTGTTAATCAAACAGGATCAATCACGTTGAAAAACAGCCAATTAGATGTGAGTGTGAGAGTCTGGCGCGAACGTTTGCTGCTTATTGATTGATCTAAATCAATAGCACCTCTGTAGAGTACAAAGGGTTACACAATGCATTTGGTTACAACAGCATAACCTGTAAATGTGGGCAAGTTCTTGCATTGGAAGCAGGAGAATATGCAACTGCCCATTATGGTGTTAAAGTCCTCAAGACAGAATCTGTCAGCAATGGTGATTGGATTCAGAGTTACTAGTTACGCTTGCTTGCACTTCAGAAGTACTGGCGTGTTATCCGTCGGTGAACTTTTGAATTCCTTTATCTTATCCAATGATGTGTGTTGTAAACCATCACTGTAAAAGGACATTTTATAATGGTCCATTTCTAAATGTATCTTGGAAGCCAAATTGTTGATACAATATATATCTTAAATGCTTGGTTCTTGCTTATCTGATTTCTGTCCTATTTCAAAAAATATCTCTCCATACATGTTGGTAGTGGAAATTAAGCTCTGATGCCAGAACTGTTTCAAAAAACAAATGGCCATCATTTGGCCTTGCACATTCCTACGTGATGCACTACAGAATCCTTTCTTGACATTTGCAGTGGACCCCCAGTGTTCAATCTTAACAAACAACGGGATCAAGCATAACTACATCTCTCATACACACATACGTATATATATATATATATACACACACATACACACATACATACATCTCTTTCTCTCCCTCTCTCATACAGCGCATATTTTAAACATTACCTAAGTCATGACCCAGAGCTGTGCCAAAAGAAACACAGCTTTTTAACTACTCTCTGTAGCCAGATATTTTGATTCAATCAAGGGGAGAACCCAAACACACACTGGGCCGGGGCAGTCGTCGCGGATCGAGTGATTTAAAGTTAGCTTCGAATTCTTAAATGTTACTTGGAAAAAAAAAAAGACGATTTTTGTCAATCACTCCATCGTTAAGGTTCACAAGAGTGTGTGATTCACTGGTTTGTGCCGTTGATTACCTTGAAATAAATTCACAATAAAACAACAAGCAACTAGAGCACAAACAAAAACACTGAGGATCCCCAGACATGCTTGGTTGAAACCTTAATGTCAGGGGCGGACCAATCAGGTGAGATTATCCAAAGGGCAGCCGTCTACCCGTCAAGTTCACTGGCCAGTACTCCCCCTGAAGGAGGACAACATGGAGCAGACGCAAACAGACTATTGTTGAAGGAAAAAACGCATGGCCACAACAACATATCCATACCCGTGATCCCGTATCAAAAAGAGGTGGAAGGAATTCAAAACCATTTTCTGGTACCTTGGAACAGATGTAGGGGGGCGAGAAGAAGAAACCATTTCCACTCCAGTGCACAGAATCAAACGAGAGATTAAAACCGGAGACGTAAACAGGTCTGGCCTGTTTTTGCACGACTGAGAGAAGAACCGCCTCATAAACACACAAGATAGACACGAGGCATTCGCCGCTTGGGTCTAAATGTTTACCGGAGTTTATCTTTCCTTCATAACAGCTTAATGTCAGCCTCATTTGTGGTTCATCCCCTGGTCAGGCCAAGGATCCTCGACTCCTGGAAGAAATGACACTGAGACATGCTGCAGCTGTTCATAAATCAAGGCAAGTCTACCGCCTGAAGAGGCTGCTTCATAATACCCATAGATACACACACACACACACACACACACACACACACACACACATACATACATACACACATACATACATACATACATACATACATACATACATACATACATACATACATACATACATACATACATACATACATACATACACACACACACACACACACACACACATACATACAGATATACATATACACACACACACACACACACACACACATACAGTTATACATATACACACACACACACACACACACACACACTTTCTTGTGTGTTGGGGTTGGACCAGGGCCAGCCCATGATGAAGATTAACTGCGCGATGAACAACCTAACCTCAAGACTTTATACACATTAGGGGAACATTATAAGCCTAACAAGTGTGCGAAAAGACTTAATGGGTCCCTTGGCCCCCGGTTTTATTTATAGTCCCCCCATGCTTCCGCTCCCAGCGTGGCTTTCATCATAAAGTTTCAAAATAAAAGGCACATACGTCGCAAATACATGACCAACGGACACCGGACACATTGGGTTACATGTCATGTCCAACTCCATAAAGTGACTCAATTATAAAAATCACTTGTTTTTATAATAAGAAGACAATAAAACTACTCACGTTCAAGTTTGGTCGGCTGAGTCACCGCATCTCCTGCTTTTTTATTTCATTTTTAATGTCTTAGAAAGAATCGCGCCAAAAGCGAGCAGCGCAGCCCTCCTCCTCCTCCTCCTCCGGCAGTACAGACGCAGTACAGCCTCGGTGAAAAACACTTACTCAATAGTACGACGATATTAGTAATTTTTCATATTTTAAATGACGCTAACAGACTCGCAGGAGCTGCTGCTGCTGCGGAGCGAACGAGGGGCTTTCCGTCCTCCGGATCCCATCACGCGCCAGCCAGCCTCCGAAAGGGGGGGTAAAGGTGCGCGTGGGGATGAATATATATATATATATATATATATATATATATATATATATATATATATATATATATATATATATATATATATATATATATATATATATATATATACAGTGTGGGGGAAAAAAACGGAAACCATGAGACTGTGATTGAATGTTTTTGCTTGTGTGTTTTTTTTACGCGTGAACGTCAATTGTTGTTGTTACGTCACAACGAGGTGTGTGTTCTATAGACACAGCGGCGCGTCGATTCGTTGATTGACCGGAAGTCATTTAGAATAGCGTCACTGACGTCACGTGGCCTAATTGGTCGACGACGTCGGGATTAGTGGGTGTGAAATTTCTACGTCAACAACGTCGCACGTGCACAGGACGGAATAAACAAAATACTATATATATATACTGTGTGTGTATATATATATATATATATATATATATATATATATATATATATATATATATATATATATATAAAATATAGTCTACACATTACAATTTCAGACAGCAGTTGGAAGTCCACATCTCCACCATTCATCACCGTCGTTGGGGTTCAGGGGAAGAATGGAGGAAGAAACAAAATGTCCATCTTGGGAGTCTCCCCACCGTGTGTGGGTTGCAAGTGGTGAGATGGTTCATTTCTGACAAGTGAATGAAGTTGACGCTGCTGTTGTAGGAGATAAAGTCTCATTTAAATAAACCGCATCCCCTCCAGAGCACATCCATATGCATGAGGCCAAGTGTCTAATTACTTACGATTCCCAGTAAAAAATGATAGCAATTCATACACATCTTGCAGAGGCGCACACCAGCTGCATATCAATGTACTCTTTCAGCTGTAGATATACACTTTTACCGTCACCTGGCTGAATCTGATCATTCAGTGTGATCGATATAAATGGCGTGCATACGTTGCATGCTAATAGACTGCAGGCCAAGCATAATCAAATGGCACAGATTGTAGATACTAAGACCTTTTTAAAAACGACATTTCTGTAAAAAGAAGAATGATTGCTCAATTATATCAACAGACAGCAGAGATCATCTAAAAATATTTCCTACATCAAAATATTTCCTAGTCATTAAATCTGGTGTAATATATCAACACGCATGGTGGACCTCCAATGCAACCACATCTTAACCCGCACTCTCTCTGAGAAAAGCAGCGTTGTGTTTCACATTCTGGAAGAAACCACAAGGTAAATGTGGCTTGACTGTCTTTAAACATAACAGCAGAAGTGTTAAAGTAAAAGGAAGAAATTAATGATAATGTCATTAGTTTACGCCAACAGCGTTGTGTGAGATATGATTTAAGTCGCAGTTTTGTGCTCCTGCAACATTTGAAAACGATAACATTTACCCCACTACACAAAAATGTATACAGTAGCCATTGTTTCAAACAGAACAGATAAGTAAGGGGTGCACATTTCTTTCTGTCATCTTGTGGTGTTGTACAGTTGTATTATCGATCACAATTTTTGCAAGGCACAAGTCAGTCCTTTTACATTAACAGTGACATATTTCTATCTTCTTGGAAAAATACTCCCATGCAGACTTGTATTACATTCAACAATAACTATATCAAATCTCTGATTTGAAACACAGAACAGTTTGCTGTGATTTATTCTCTCATTTTCTGGAACAACATTATCTTTGGATTGTTGATGGGAAACAGCAAACGCCTGTTGGTAAGCTTGAGTTGAGGTCAGAGTTCACGCCGCTTTAAGGATAGAGACGGCCCTCTCAATTTGACCTGAGAGAGATGACCTCACACTTGTGGCCTTTTTTTCCTCTCCTCCATATAAACATCTGCACAAGTCTTCTGCAGGTTTGACTGCTGTGGGTTTGTCGTTTGCACCAAAATCATTTCACAGCCCTTCCTCTATTAAAAAAGATAGTGGTCAAACTAAAACTGAAGTTTTTGTTTCACCAACGCCATTTATGAATTCATAATCCATCCCTATGATTCGGTAATGCATTCCTTCCTATTCCAGAGTGGTCTGGCTGACGTCTCGTGGACGACAGACGATAGGCAGATAGCCGTGTTTGGTTTTTGGAGCGTCATCATGCATTCTTAGTCGTTTGTTTTAAGCACGGTAGCTGGCTCAGTGTTGACCGTGTGTGTGTCGTCTTAGCAACGACGTAAAGACCTCAACAAATAAGAAGCAGCCGGTGCTGTAGCCCTAATGTAAATATCACAAACATAGCGAAACATAATCGGCGCGAGCGCTCCATAAATCTCTGCGTGGACGGTCCTCTCGCCGCAGGCTTACCTTGTCACGGCTTTACATCGGTGCAGCGTAGAGCACCTCTCTCTCCGAGGTCCACTGGTACCACCGCCCTTTTAAATCCCCTCTCAACTGCCTGAAAACAACACGAAATGTCTTCATTCAACCCCCGGCCTGACTCACACTTCCTAGAATTGACAGGAAAACACCAGGATTACACACACGGCTCTTTCCACTGGCTGATTGCTTTCCAATACTCAAGAGATCAGATTCCACAGCCCCGCACTGAGTAACACCGCAGAGGTGCATTACAGAAGGAGCCTCTTGAACTGCATCTCCATCAGGCCAAGTTACGCTTATGGTTATTCTATGCCAGACACACACACACACGTGCCAGTACTATCCCCGCTACACATGTATGTCATCGAAAGCCCTGAAATATGAAGCATATAATGTGAAGCATGTGTTTTGGGGGGTCTTACGATAGCATAATCTACGACAGAAGAACTGTTCAGTTATTGTATCCAGTTTTGTTGTTAATCACAGCATTAGCACGTTGCAATTGAGTTTAGAATCAGACTCTGAATTAGAAAAACGTTATTGTCTACCTCACGGATGGAAACTCTTCTTTGACATAGTCCGAACTGCAATGACAAATTTCTTCCCACACTCGTCTTCTCTCTCTATCTTTCTCGTTCTCTCTCTCTCTCTCTCTCTCTCTCTCTGTCTCTGTCTCTGTCTCTGTCTCTCTCTCTCTTTCTCTTTCTCTCTCTCTCTCTCTCTCTCTCTCTCTCTCTCTCTCTCTCTCTCTCTCTCTCTCGCCCGCTCTCTCTGTCTCTCTTTCGGTTGTCCATTCTAAAAAGCTTCTACTTCCTCTGTTCCTCGCTCCCTCACCCCCCCTGACCTCTGTCGTTTTTGTGGAACTGGTGTCTGTCCCTGCGGACGAGCACGGCCCAAAAAGACAGACACACTCGCGCACGCAGACGCACATACCTACCGCACAGTCCTCTAGTCATTTGATTTATTCTAGCCTCCCACCTGTGTCTCTACAGAGGATGAGTGAAGCCAGTGTAGGGCTTGTAGATGGAATTCTTCCCCCTTATCACACACGCGCACAAACGCACGCACGCACACACACTCACATGCACACATATACACACACACACACACACATACTGGCATGCACAAGCTGGTATGTGCACATTCACACACAGAGAGACAGGAAGGCAGAGCTGTACACACTTGCACGTTGCATACAAACAAAAACACACAGAGGCACTGATGGTATTAACATCTGACCATGCCCCCCGGAGACATGGTCCTGCAGGACCCCTTAACGAGCCTCTCTGCTCTTGAACCAAAATTACCCCAAATCTATCACAGCACTTTTTTAGTCTTTAGTTTCTCACAGCAGCAAATAAATAGAAAATAGAAAGAGGGAGAGCACATATTGTACATTTGTTATCTTATCAAATGTTCCCTCACACTGATGCAATCAAATAGTAATCCAACAAAGGAACAATATTTAGAAAAATCATGAGAATGATCTGTCTGTCTGTCTGTCTGTCTCTCTTCTTCCCATCCAGCATGGGTTAGGAAGGGGAGCTCTGAACAGCCAAGTAATGACTTTCTGATTCTGTTCCGGTCCATCTGGGAACGGGATTTTTAATGTGTTTTAAATACTGACATACTGTCAGTGTTTGTGGTTGACCAGTGTCGCCCCCGTGTGGTGTCGTGGAGGTGGTGCACATACACAGAAACACTGCAAAGTTGGTCCTTTACATGGATGCACAACTATAAATATAGTTATGAGATTGAAGGGGCTTTCTTTTCATATCATGTTACTAGACTGTTGAATTCCTATAATTTACAATGTGCATCACCTTGCGCAACCATGCACAACTCTACATATTAAGCAATTGAGTATAGTTATATTGTCCTTAATTTCACCACACCGTTGAACATTTAATATTAATATTAACACAACTGTTTATTTGAAACATCATCAAGTGTTATGGGTTTATGGCTACAAGAAATTAGGTATTCAATTAATGAAAGAAAATCAACAATCGTCATTTTATTACCGGTTGTATAATGTATCTACTCTGAATGCTGAATCAGTAACATGCTGTAATTGCACTGTGTAATTGAGCTATTTGAGTGCTTTTTTATCACTACCAAGGTTATAATAAAAATAAACCTAATGTTAATGAGGTTGTGATCTTTCATCTGATCAGATTTGTTGTAATGTTGTGTTCCCCTTATTGTCCAGTAGATGGCAGTAACTGAGCTGTAGAGTTCATCCACACAGATACATTACTGAGGTACTTAAAAAGGTAAAAAGGATCAATGAACACTCATTTAGTTTTTGATGTTATTGATTATGCAAGACATTATTTACATCTTATCAATTACATATTTAATAAAAGCCAGTCTTTAGACAATTCATGACTTATGAATTAGGCTACGTATAAATAAACCACACAGACATGTTTTACATTAAGGTTTTTAATTTACACTGTCTTTATTAAATGCAAATGGTCAAATAAATTAGCTGCTCATGCGCTGTTGGGACACATTGTTGGACAATTGCAAGACCACATCCGACTTGTGAGGGGAGAGTAGGCTAATATAGAGAATAGTACGCAGTTTGTTTTGTTCAACACCATGAGATTATACAGTCATCCCAAAACATATGGAGTCAATCCCTTGGCTTTCTCCTTTACTGTCAAAGGTTTTTTAACCTTTGACCGCTGCAGTATAGACAGTATGTAGGCATATGCTCATACATTTTACCAGCTTTTCAATAATTTGAAGTCACCATGATGAATGAATGAATGAATGAATAGCAGTTAGTAGATATTTGTTTTTGGTATTCCCTCCTTAATTTCAGGTAATTGTAGTTTGTGTGCCCCAGTGTGTTACCAGTTTTTTTGTTTTTTGTGTTTGTTTTTTTATTTGAAGTCACCATGATGAATGAATGAATAGCAGTTAGTTTCACAGTGGCCCAGTCCAAATTACACAATCAATAGACTTTTCCATATCATGTACAGTCAATGTAGTATTTGTTTTTGGTATTCACTCTTTAAGTTCAGGTAATTGTAGTTTGTAGTTTGAAGTCACCATGATGAATGAGTGAATGAATGCATGAATGAATGAATAGCAGTCAGTTTCATAGTGGCCCAGTCAATATAATAGTCCCATCCTTGTCCATATCATGTACAGTCAATGTACTTGTATTAGTAGTATTTGTTTTTGGTATTCCCTCTTTAAGTTCAGGTCATTATAGTTTTTTTGTTTTTTGTGGGTCTTTTTTTTTTATAAACGTGGAGCAAAATATGGTGTCTGGATGAAGCCGTTGGGTATAAAAGGATGCAGGAGACCTCCAGCGGACGAAAGAGGAACAGCACCAGCCGTGTGAAACATCATATTCCCAGAGCCGAAGGCCGGGTATCCTTGGTGGAAGCCGCCGGTCCGCCCCGCGCAACCGGACCCACCGGCACCGGCGGCACCACCCACGCTGACGCCGGGCTGCAGGGTGCTGTCCGCCCCGGGGTGCTGCTTCTTCCACTTGGTCCTCCGGTTCTGGAACCAGATCTTCACCTGGGTCTCCGTCAGGGACAGGGACAGCGCCAGGTTCAGCCTCTCGCACACGGACAGGTAACGCGTGGCGCGGAACTTGCTCTCCAGCGCCACCAGCTGCTCGTAGGTGAAGGCGGTGCGGGCGCGGCGCGGCTTGCTGCCGCAGGACGCGTGGTCGTCGTGGCGCCGCCGCTTGGGGTGCGGGTGAGGGTGCTGGGGGTCCCGGCCGGCGTCCGTCTCGGGGCTGCTGGGCCCGCCGCAGCTCTCCCCCTCGTCCCCCTCGTCCTCGGAGAGACTCGGATCCGGTGCTGGTGCTGGTGGTGGTGGCCTGGCTGATTGTCCAGCTCTGTCTTCTTCTTCTTCTTCTTCTCCTAAGGAATGGTGAATAAAACGTCATTTTATGATCATACAGGGTCATCCACCTTTCTTTTTCTTTTTTTTTTAAATGATGATAAGGCTAATAGGCTACTGCGTAATTGGGCACATTGGCTTATCTTATCAACAGCAATGAGTGCGTGTTGGTCCTTTTTTGGAGTGTGTGTGTGTGTGTGTGTGTGTGTGTGGGGGGGGGGGGGTGCTGATTGGACAGCGCTAATTGGACAGCGCTAATTGCCGAGATAATGAAAACAGGCTTTCTAGGTGTGGGATTGATCTCTAATGCTCGGTGATGTTGAAATGCCAGAAGTCACCTTGTAAAGGTGTTCATGGTGGTGGTGGCGGATGCTGCTGGTGGTGGTGGTGGTGGTGGTGGTGGTGCAAGTGAACCGAAGCAAAAGGTTCAGATGGGGAAAACTAAAAGGCTGATCTGTCACTAATCCTCTAATAGCAGCCGCACGTCGCCTCGAAAATGTCATGTTGCGGAAAGAGGGGGAGAAAAAAAAAACCCTCATCCCAAATACAGCTCCAACACACACACACACACACACACACACACACAACAAAAAAAGAAAAAACTCCTCCTCCACTTTGCCACCACGAGGTGCTGCTAATGGAGTTTCATATTTGTCCGTGGATCAATAAATGTCATCTAGTTAAAGGGAAGTTTTAATCGAGCGATATTTAGGATCAGACATGGCTGGGTGGGGGTGGGGGGGTGGAGGTGGGTGGGGATGGGTGGGGTGAAGTGGTACCTGCAAGCTGCTGCAGGGAGATATGCAGGATGCAGTAATGGGATATCGATCAAAGCGCGCGGAGGCATCCTCAATGGGGACGATTTAAACAATTATCTGACCCGCCTGTCCCAGTGCCAATCACACGCGGAGGGGGGGGGGGGGGGGGGGGGGGGGGGGGGGGCTTCTCGGAGCAACCCCCCCGACACACACACACACACACACCTTTTGTGACTTTCTTGAAAGGAAATGCAGCCTTGGAAATGAAGGGAAGGTCATAGTGGAGCATATGACGAGAAAAGCTGGTACTATTAGTCTTCTCCACTCACTCCCAGATAGTGTAATTAAGTCTAAACGAAATATGTTTTGTGTGTGTGTGTGTGTGTGTGTGGTTTTTCTATTTTTGTAACCCTTTTGCGTTTGGTTATTTATTAAGACACTACTTGACATACATGCAACAGTATAAGTACACACTATATATGGATATACACTCATGAATAAAGTATCCAGAGGAACAAAATAGCCATACCCAAAAATCAATACATGTTTTGAAATTAAATAGCAATGTTGGAAACAAATAAATAAATAGAAAAGGCTTATTTACCAGTTTTTGTGTGCTGAACTTCATCTCCATGTGGTCCATCTTCACCGGTGATGACCAACTCCAAAGTTGCGTCGCCGTCTCCTCGGAGCGCAGGGAGGGACTGCGCCTCCCTCTCCCTCCTGCCGTTGAACTTCTTGGGATCCAATATGTCGACTATGGAGAAGGAGATCTTGTGATTGGTCGTCATCGTGACTCCGGAGCCCGTGGTACCCAACATCTCTCCTCCGGAGAGCTCATCAGAGAGAGGGAAGACGATGGAGAGACCATCCGCAGGCGCGCCGAATTACGCGCAAGGAAAACAGTTAAGGTCTCATGTTGTTGTTGTTGTTGTTGATGTTGTTGTTGTTACGCGTTAGAAACAACCCCCCCCACCCCTCCTCATTCTGCCCCCCCCCCCCCCCCCCCCCCAACAACAAAATATATAAAGAAATAAAAATAATAATAATGGTAGACAAGACTATCTCTGTGTTCAGTGTTGAAAGTCCGTACCGTCTCTCTCTTGTCAATCTAACAACGTGGACTGGTGGTGGATGAATGGAGCTGAGCGCGCTCTTTAAATCGTATGCCTCCCCCCTCCCCTCCCTCCCTCCCCCCTCCCCACCCTCGTTCAAATGAAAGGGGACGCGGGCCCCAGCGCCCACGTGACACAAACCCCTATTAGTGTTTCACACGACCTCTTAATGGGCTCAGAGCAGTCGTCGATAATCACCCATATCATTAAATACGGTGCGGGACGCGGAGGTAAATTGGGCACAGATGGCTGTTGATCCTGTAGCAGAGATCCCCATCAGGTCCCAGCAAAACGGGATGGATTTTCTTTTCTTTCTTTTTTTGTTGGACACCTACTAACGGTCATGTCCCCTGCAGGTCCTGCTCACTGCACACCACCTTTATTATAGGATAAAGGCACATCTACACTATAAGGGACAGGATGATTCTGTATTGGGGAATACACACACTAGTAGTACAGTAGGCCTACGCAGAGAGCTGCAAAATGTACATGTTAAGAAAGGTATCCTATAGAGAATGGTCATTATTTGATATATTATTTACAAGAAATGGCAGTTGGACCTGAATGGGAAGGTTTTATTGATTATTCATCAAGTGTTTATGCTTGTAGAGTTTATAGATAGAGCGGATATTTCATGTAATCTGTTGGTTAATGTCACTTGCCTTAAATTCATTATAACATTATAACTTAAGTTTTGAAACAATTTACTGTTTTAGTTTATTATTTTAATGATTTGAACTATTGCCTTTGAATTATCACAGTATTTTGTCACATGGACTATTGTATTCCTTTTATTTAACCCAGCAAATAAAATGTTTTCTCAATTAAGCCGTTAGATTCATTTTCCCCATTGATCAGTGGTCTCTCAAGTCTTTAGTGTTAGAGGATTTAAAGTGAAGTGTCACCACGTTTGAAAGACTGATGACATGCGAAGGCTAAAATGGTGAGACTGTCACAGGATCAATATTCCCAACGGGTGTCCAGTACTGATAAAACCAGATAGTGACAGTCATTTATTTTTTAAACGGTAGGTCAAACTTGCCACATGCAATGTGAGGGCTGGGGTTCCAGCCACACCGTTTTACTTTAATTCATTTTAATATGCATAATACACATACACACACCGGTTCATATAATGATAACACATAGACTCGGTTTCTTACAACATACAAGTATCTTTATTTGCTTTTCCCTCTGCTGTGGGGAGGCATACTGGCTACCATGGGTACAGGTGTGGCTGATTCATTTGACTGATTTAGCCTATTTCATTTTCTCATAGGGGGAAATGGAGACTTATGTTTAAGAACCATATCTTGGTTAACAGTTATAGGCTAGTTAATAGAATAATGCATATTTTACTAAAACTATTAATAATAGATTCCTATAATCTTAATAATTATAACTTATAAATGGCCTATAAATTATAAATGTGATAGATTATTGTTTGTGTCCCCCCCCCCTTCATGTGTCATTTAGTTTCACCAATTAGTATATAATAGTCGCCATTGGGGAGAGCAGGTCACGTGTTTTAGTTCCAGTTCCAGTTCGTCTGCCATTATAGTTTATGTTGAGCGCTTGCATTCATCTTTATGTTGGTTTGACCTTTGTTATGTTTGTGGTTATTCGTCTCCACTACCTGTTTTGTATCATTTGGTTGAAATAACCCCCTTTTTATTTAATTCTACCTGCATTCCTGTTCTGGCATTCGGTCCCTCACACACAACCACAGAAACAACATTGAACTGTTTTGACTTTCTCTAATCACAGAGTAATTGTTTGATTATTTTATTCATTAAGATGGCTAATTTATTAAAGGAAAGCTAAAGATGACTTTAAAAATAATACAAATAGGTAAAGGGTAAGGCTACAAAACAGAACAAAATTGCGGATAAGATTGCTGTATCATTTATATAATTATACTGTATATTATAGGCCTAATTTAGTAGTTGCGGTGAGATTGGCGTTACTTTTTGGTGGCCACTCTTCACCCGATATCCTGAGAACCTGTGAGGTCTCACCTCCAGCAGCAGGACTGTCACATTGTCCGCCGCTCCTGTTGAGCGTTTCACTGTAGCAGTCCATACGAGTTCCTGTGTATGAACCAGTCGACGCGCCGTTTGAGTGTCTCTTAAATTCCTGCGTTAATACACACTGTGTTTCCTGTGTGACTTATATTGCTCCTCAGACATGGCTGCTTTTCACCGCCGTTCCTCCGCACACACACACAGTATGGCACAGACCGCCGGCATGATCCCGGGGGCCGCTTACATAGTCAAACATTAGTGAAGACGCCCCTACAGGGGTGTCTGTGTGTCCCCGCATTAGCATGTGTATGCCACTTGCACGGCCGTTACTGTAGGCCCCAATTCCATATGAATAGAGACCCACTGCACGCTTGGAGGTTTACAACTTCCTACGAGAAGGAGCAGCGGCCCGGCATCTGTTTGTATTGGGGGGGGGGGGGGGGGTACAATGGGACGAGCCCTGTGGAGAAAGAGGGCCCCCAGGTATAGACTTCAGAGGAACAGGAACAGGGGGCAGCAGCTGGCCCCTGGTTGAGAGAGTCTATAGCGGGCCAGTGCCGGGGAGTTCAGAGGAGGACCCACCCACCGGTTGGACACCGCAGGGGACCGGGGAGACACACTTGTGACTGGGGGGGCTGTCCCCCCCCCCCCCCCACCCCCACCCCCCCCTTCCCAGTCTGCTAAACGCCAGTTAATGTGTGCAATGGCAGGAGCGGCGTTATGAGCTCAGGTTTTCCATTCACACACCGCGGCGTCTCATTGTGTCCTTACGTCCCTCCACTGTCTCCACACAGCTCTCCTCGGACCGGACGACCCCCACGAACAAAAGAGCGGCGAGCGTCCGGTCGGCCATGAAGCAGACGACGCACCGTTTGATGTCCGGTGCCACATTCCTCCATCTTGTAATCGGTCTGGCGTTGAGTCGACAGCGTTTAAGAACAGGGCAATCGGTGAAGAGGGCTCACCTCTACAGTGTGAACACACAGAGCATTGGCTAGTATGAGGGCACAGAGTTTACTTTCAGATATAACAAGGTGAAAACACTTTTTAAAACATGATCTTTGCATATATCTTGTATATATTCCATATTCAGAGACATGAAGTTACGGTTGACAGGTTCTTGGAATGTCATTAAGTCACGCGAGATGCTAAGCTGTCCAACCAGCGTCCAACACAATACATGTGTGACCATTTTTGTTTTTGCTCCACAGAGACTCACATTCAGTCACCATCCAGTGGCGCCTGCAGAAAATATTTTGTGTGTGTGTGTGTGTGTGTGTGGGGGGGGGGGGGGGGTCAGAAGAGGCAAGTAAAAATCCTCGGTGGCACACTAAAAAGGCTATACAGCATTGGTTGGGGGGGGAAATATAGTATAAAAAAAAATATATATAGAATCTAGTTAAAAGTTCATCCAAAGGTAAAGAAACTATATTATATAATGGATTCCATCAAATTTAAATCCTTGGATGATCTCATGTGCATATCGGATTAAAAGCCCTATCCAACGGACGTCAGATGGCGTTGTGCATATGCCGTTGTACATTATCGATTTAAATGAATAGCGCCTAATGTAAAATATCAGCTAGAAGCTGATGATCGTTTATGAGAACGGCCGGCGGTCTGGCTTTCGTGCGAGTCCCCATGGTTTTCGGTTTGTTTGACTCTCCCTCTGACAACAAGGTCAGTGGCGCTCGCCCAGTAATTGTCCTAACGGCCGCCGTATTATACCTGTTGGGTGGCTGGGTGGGTGAGGGGGGCGACGGGGGAGGGGGGGGGGGGGGGGGGGTAATGAGAGTTTTTCATTACTGTTGGGACGGGTGAGTGCGCCCGGCAGATGCTGACAGGCAGCAGATGTGTAAAGTTGGGGGGTGATTTGTAAAAGGGGTCGACTGCATCACAGAGCGGCTGAGGGGCAATGTGGCGTGGGGGTAAATTATACCACGGGACACTGTCAGTCACGGTCTGTCCCCGCCGCCACCGCCGCCACCGCCGCGGGGTAAAGGGCAGTTCAAACTTTCACATGGACGCCTTCCATGCTCCCGCCATGCCGGGTTTTATCGTGTCGTTGTCATTGTTTGTCTTTCGCTTTGGGTCGAATTTGCACTGGTTTTGGCAGATTTGCCAGAATTTGGCTGCAAATCTGTTTTTTGGAGACTAAAATTGTATCACCAGGCACTTCTTCAAGATGAAACCTGACATCTTTTTTTTGGAATGCGTCTGTTATACTTTTCTATCTGCTCATTATAGAATCAGGTGTCGTGGTCACAGGCCGCAGGAAATTCGAGCAAGGGTCAAATTCACAAAGAGTTTATCTAAAGAGTGGCACAGATGAGTGAGCGTTGCTGTGGTGTAAAAATAAATACCCCACCTAACCTCAATTTGACGTTCAACCACATGAAAAACAAAACCAGGAATTTTTACTGAACTCATGCTAATGACCAAGTCAGACATAACAAGCTTGTTTTTTCTGAAGGTCTTTGCGGTATATATATATATATATATATATATATATATATATATATATATATATATATATATATATATATATATACAGCACAGAGGCCAGAAGCAATTACAGCGGCATTCCTCAGTAATGTGAATAACATGGACAGAGCAATGCTAACGGCTTAACCATCAGGAAATTGAGGATCAATGAGATTATCGACCTCGCAAACTAACTAGCTAACTACCCTTAAATGTTTTTGAAGGGGGGGGGGGGGGGGGGGGGGTTGTTTTGCTTATACTGTATTAAGATACACGGTTGACTATGTGTCAAACCGTGCAAATAAACTACTTTCCAGTTCAACGATTTAAAACATTTTATGTCTGAAGATATGGTTACACGGGTAGCCTACTTAGGCTACCGTTAGCCTAGCGTAACGTGCCCCACTCCCCACTGAAATATGTGGATTTAGTAACCTCAGAGAGAGAGACAGAGAGACAGAGAGAGAGAGAGAGTATGAAAGAGTGTGTGTCATGTAAAGGTCATAGTTTTTCACTTTTCACACTGGTTTGAAAGACTGCTGTCATATATATCATACGTATAATATCATATCAAAATAAGAACAAAAAACCTCTGTGTGTGAGAGAGAGAGAGAGAGAGAGAGAGAGAGAGAGAGAGAGAGAGAGAGGGGGGGAGAAAGCGAGAGAGAGAGAGAGAGAGAGAGAGAGAGAGAGGGGGAGAAAGCGAGAGAGAGAGAGAGAGAGAGAGAGAGAGAGGGGGAGAAAGCGAGAGAGAGAGAGAGAGAGAGAGAGAGAGGGGGAGAAAGCGAGAGAGAGAGAGAGAGAGAGAGAGAGGAGAGAGAGAGAGAGAGAGAGGGGGGAGAAAGCGAGCGCTGCCCTCTACCCAAACGGAGCCGAGGCCCGCGTTGCCGCCGCCGCGCCGCCGCCGCGGCCGCCGCTAGCATCTGCGCACGGCGCACACACGTCACTCAACGCGCGCACTGATTGGCCATTGTTCTGAGAAGGTCACATCATAATTCATTAACAATAATTACTCCCATGGCGCCACCTGCACTCCTTCACTCGATTGCTCGTTAAATAACGAGCAACCATCACGCTTTCGCGTGCGGAACAATGAAGATGTATCCCGGACGTAAAGGCAAGAGCTATTAGTAACATTATTTAAATGGACCGTTTAAACCAGGGGAGCTGTCTTTATGAAGGGCAATTAGGCACTAACCATAATTGATAATTCATACTAATTACAATTAGGAAATATAAATAGAGGGGACGGGATTCATCATCGTTGCGGCGGAGCAGGGAGCGGCCGCGGTGCAGGCTGGGTAGGCGCGATAGAAGCCAGTGGATTATGCTCCATTTATCTCAATCTAGCGGCCAAACAGATTGTGTTTGTCCCTTTATATTTCTCTATTGACCGTTATCTCTCGCCTCCTCTGTTTCTGTGCCCTTGCGGGAAAATATGCGCCGCCGAGTTTCGAGAGTTTAGGGTCGCCGGAGTTGGTGAACTGCACTAAAACCGCGTGGCGTCGCTCGGTACACTGCAAAGGTAGCGGAGTCAAATCCGAAACAGGAATGGCGTCCTATACGCGCTTCCTTCGCTATCCTGGGAACATGGCGATCGGAGAGGGGCTTTCTTTCACTTCCTGGTCCTTTCAGGTCCCGTCGTCAGTACAAGGGCCAACTGTAAAAATGAGTGGGAT
>JAOPHQ010003172.1:77500-80000 GCA_030340625.1 Merluccius polli | reverse complement strand
TTGTTTTCTCATCCGAAACAATACTAAGCAATTCTATTTATGCTGTTTCTGTTTATGCTTGGACTGTATTTCATATATATGTAGATCTATAGCATACATTTTGTAATGGTTTTTGCCTGAAAATATGTGTCTGGATTTTTGTAATGTCCATATTATCTACTTTAAGATGTCTATTATCATGATAATTGAGGTTATCCCTGGTTTAGCTGCCATGCTATTTTCTTTGTGTCAGAAGAGGGTGCTGCAACCTCAGAGATGGCAGCGGCAATATAGTAGTATCTGCCAAGTAGTAGTTTGTTTGTGATCACTAATTGAATGTATAAGAATGTGTATATATATATTTCTACCGTGGTACAATAGTTATCTATTGTAATTTCATCATGTTGAAAAAAAAAACTCTATTAGCCTAAGAAGGTATTAATTAATTATTTGTATTTGCTTATAAATGTCATGTTGACACATAAAACAGATACTTGCTTCGGAAGAAACATGTGTATTATATTCTCAATATTTATGTTTGACAAATAAAGGAGGATTAATGACTCCTCTTCAAATACACAACATAAAAGTCAAACAGCGCCATCCTGTGGCCGGGGCTTTGTATTACCACTATGAGGAGCGACCACTTAAGTGCTTTCCCAGATCCCTCCAATAATACCACAGGTTACACCATGTTCATGCTGCTCGCAGTTTTGCCTTTGAATGTTAACTGTTGCTCACTCTAATATATAGGCTGAGCTCCAGGCCTGCACGGCAATTACAAAAACATGTGACATTCAAAATGAATGCGTGTGTGTGTGTGTGTGTGTGTGTGTGTGTGTGTGTGTGTGTGTGTGTGCATGTGCGTGTGCGTGTGTGGAAGTATAGGCGAACACCACTGCCTGCACACATAGTTCGCTCAGAGACAACACATTTCCCTTGTGGTTTTCTTGTGATGGTCAAAAGATAACTGCCAGCGAGTTTTCAATAACAAGTACTAACAGACCAGCGTGGTGATACCAAGGCCAGAATGGTGTTGAGAAAGAACAAACACACACACACACACACTCTCTCTCTCTCTCTCTCTCTCTCTCTCTCTCTCTCTCTCTCTCTCTCTCTCTCTCTCTCTCTCTCTCTCTCTCTCTCACACACACACATACTCTCACTCTCACTCTCACACACACACACACACACACACACATACACACACATACTCTCACTCACACACCCACACACACACACACTCCTTTAATGTGCAGCTGCTGTGCTGAGGTCAGAGTGGCCCGCTGGCTGTCTCTAGTCTACTCCCACTGCTCCCCGCTCAGGTTTAAAGCAACAGGAATGTTTGACTCCACATCCTCAGCCTAACCCCTGGACAGCTGCCTATTAGCTTGGGTGTTGAGGACTTGGCGGCAGAGGCAATGGCGGCCATGTTGGTTTGTTTTCAGGGGCTCTCAAATTTCCTGCAGAGGTCCAGGCTAGGCATGCTGAGGCCCTGCTGATGCACTGACCACACAACAGATGGTTGAAAAGTATTGACTGTAAATGTATGATATCGTAGGCCTGTGTATCTTCTCCATAGCAATGCTGCACTAAAGCTATGTGTGTGTGTGTCCCCCCCTCAGTATCGCTTATTTATACAAGGGCAGACACAAGTCCAATTGCTTTTTCTATAAACACTATCTGAAGCCTGTGTCTCCAGTCACCCAAGCAGGAGTTTGAAATTTCTCAGGCCTAATTCTTCAAAGATGCTCTGTCTGCTTATTTGAGATCGCTGGATATGCAATTACTTGAGTCAAAGCACTTCTGAAACACAGCCCTCCTGCTGACAGCAGGGCACGGTCAAAGAAAGGTGTGTATGAGGTTCACCTTGCTTTACGGCTTTTTGAATAAAGGACAAAGCCCTCGAGCGCAGCGGGTAATTAACCTGTTAAAACATGCAGGTACTGTTTCATTGATTACAGGGAGACTATCTGAGGCGGATACAGCGATCAATTCAAGTTGTTAACTTGGGGCCCAGCCCTGCTGTTGATGAGGTTATTTATAGCGGTGGATGTCCAGATGGATGGATAGAAGGGCAAGCAGAGGGATGGATTGATTGATTGATTAATTGTTTTTTATTATATTTATTTATGTATTTATTTATGTATTTATTTATTTATTTATTTATGTATTTATTTATTTATATAGCACTTTTCCAAAAAAATAATGGTAGAATTGATACAGTAATAATGACAAGCGAGGTTGGAATTACTAAAACACAATTAAGTAGTAAGTTAAAAAAGAAGAATAACCGAGTGAAGAGAAAGCAATTCTGAAAAAGTGTGAGAGATGGATGGATGGATGGATGGATGGATGGACAGACGGACAGATGTTTGGATGGTTAGACAGATGGATGGATGGATGGATGGATGGACAGATGTTTGGATGGTTAGACAGATGGATGGATGGATGGATGGATGGACAGGCAGATAGATGGATGGACAGATGTTTGGATGGTTAGACAGCTGGATGGATGGAT
>JAOPHQ010003172.1:0-67500 GCA_030340625.1 Merluccius polli | reverse complement strand
TAAAATTGTTATTTTCCCATCCTAGTATCCTGTGGCCCTGACATGCCGCTGTGAGCCGTTGCTGGGAAATGGCTTACATAAAGCAAACATGAACCTTGGGCTTCCCAACACACATGGCACACACACACACACACACACACACACCATATATTACTTCATCAAAGATAATTTGACGCCGGCTGGTAGTTTACCCGGGATTTCTCGGCACACTCTAATTTTCGGTCCTCCCAGCGAGATCAAACGGGACTCTCTGCGGCTCTCCTCGACGGAGAGAGAGTCGTGCCGAGGAGGCGGCGGCGGCGGCGGCAGCAACAACAACAAGGGGCTAAGATAGATTAGTGCTCTTCCCGTGTTGGTGGGAACACAGGGCCGCCATAAGAGCTTGTCTCCCGACAGACCTCCACTGCATTCTGAGATCCTGTTTATCCCCCCCCCCCGCCCAGCACTTCAGTCAGATTCAGCAGAAAGAAACAGGAAAATATTTGCTCAACTGAACTGCATTTGATATGAGCTGAGCACCTTCACCGTGGAGGGGAGGCTTTCTGTGTGACTGAAGATACAGAGGAAGGGGAGGGACGAAAGTGTGGTTATAATGAGCATTTTTCTGATACACGCACACACCCACACACACACACTTGTGTGCATGCACACACACACACATACACGCGCACACACACACACTTTTATGTATGTCTTGAAATTCTGCTCTACTTTTTTTATATACATCGGTTTAAAGCAAGCATACTTTGCATGCTTTTAAATCTTTCTATAAAGTTGATATAGAGAAATACAAACCATAACTCTCTCGGAGGAATGTGCGCAGGAGATGCTTGAGTTACTGGTGCCGAGTGTTTCTACTGCACTAAACATCGCTTTCAGAGAATTTCCGCACAAGTAGCGCTAGTTCGAGCAAAGCCTTCGACCAGAGACCATAAATAGACATTTTACAATAACACACAGTATACTGAAAGACTCTGTCGACTCCTACGTGGTTTCTAGTTGGACTAGTTCTCTGTCGGTTACCTGCTCCTTCCCACTTCTCTTTAATAACCCTGGGCTTATCCGGCGGCTTCATCTCTATAGGGGGGGTTGGTTGGTTGGTTTCGTCGGCTGATGTGCCCGCTGGCTAATGTTGTGGGTGATAACATCGCCCTACTGCAGCCCAGTTGTCTGCCCTTGTTTACAGCCATGTGGGCAAGTGGCGAGCAGACACCCTTTCCTGTGTATGCCCCAAGGACTAGTAGGCTGGACGCATGAATGGATGGATGGGTGGAGAGATGGATGGCTGGGTTGCCAGATAGATGGATGACTGACTACACTGAGGAGAGCAAGCGTTGAAGAACGAATACGATGATGTATAGAAGGACAGATAGAGGACCCCGGAGAAGCTGGCAGCAAAGTAGTGGCCTCCATTTTGGTCGTATGAATATTAAAAACACACACAAACACACACACCCACACCGTGTGTGATGAATGCTGCAAATGACTAATGCAGTTTAAATCGTTTTGCATTGCCGTGAAACAAAATGCGCATGGAAACCGGAGCCCAGAGCACCAACGTGACCAGGCTCGGCCTTTGAGCGACACAAAGCGCCGAACAGCGTGCACCTCGGTGTGTTCTGCAGTCAGTCCTTAATGGCCGTCCTTTGTGTATAGAGTAAATGAAGGGACTGTTTTTACGGGAACAAAGGCCAGGCCGCTCACCCAGGCCGATCTGTATGAAATCCGAGAGCGTTCGGTGAAGTAACTGCTGATGACCTGCGAAAATCCGCCGGGCCTTTGTTCTTGCATCACTCTCCGTATTACACAAGGGGATTTGGGTGGGGAAGGGGTGCACAGGAATTCAAAACAGTTGCAGTATTTACCGCAAATGGGGGTCTTTGTCCAAGACCGAGTCTTTTGGACAAAGTACGCTCTATGACACGTGCAACAACTGCATGCTGTGGGAAAAAAAATGACGGTAATGAGGACCGGTCCACTCCCTTTAGCGTTGCAGCAGACGAGGGCAGATTGTGTAATACATTCTGGGATTATTAGTCTCCATGGATTTGATTGGACTTGGTTTTTTACGGAAACATGTGGGAACACAGGATAGTAATAATAGCATGGGAGTGATAATAGCAAACTACATTATCCCTACCATGCTTGCTTTAGAGGCACAAAACAATACAATGAAGCCTCTTTTTCCGAGTCCTATTCAGAGACACAACTTTTGCCACGTTGAGGGAGTTGAGTTGTCATTCAGTCGCTTCAATCCATCAATTCCTTTCTTTCTCACCCCAAGGTCACGAGGTTACAGGCAGGGTCCGAGCTGACGATTAGTCTTAGCTGTGTGAAAAAAAACCCTCTTGGAGTCTGTCAAAGATGCATGCATGAAAAGCTTGCAAGTCTTTATCGCTCAAGATAAACTTAAATAGTATGTAGCACAAAGAGACCCTGAAATGTATTCTTTTAAAACTACTCGACAGAACTTTGATCCAATGCTCATAATATCCAGCGCTGTCGCAACGAGCGTGTCGCAACGAATGTGTCACAACAAACGTGTCGCTTCGACGGTGCACCTACGATACACTTAGTAACGTGTGATGACAGCACATGGTACCTATATCTTCACAATATCATCATCAATATAAAATAACAGTTAAGAGAAAATAAGAGAGTTGGAAAGTTCATGTTCTTGTGCTTCTTCCTAAGACATTTATTATCACTCCCGGTGGTAGTCAAAGTAATTCCAACCTTGATTCACCGTGACCAGGTCAGGATCCCCCCCCCCCCTCCACACACACACACACACACACACACACGTGACCTCCGAGGTCAGGGGTAAGATCCCCATAGTGACAGCTGTGCAGCCTGGGTGTGTTTTCTCACTTCTGAAGTCTCCATTAGCTACTTGCCACTTTATAACTGTGGCAGACTTCTCTTCTCACACACAAACGTATTCAGCTCCTCGAGTTACAGCTCATCATCTAGCAGGAGATTAAACAACAACACACAGCATCCCTGACCTCAGCCAACTAGACTTTAAAAAAGCCACATAGCTGGGAGATTGTAAACGTTTTGAACGTGTATGTATGTTAAGATGAACCACGAGTCCTATGATGGACTGTGTAACACACACACACACACACACCATGTAACACTGTGGATGGTTCAATATGGGTGTGTGTGTGTGTGTGTTTGTGGGGTGGGGTGGGGGTGGGGGGGGGGGTTAGCGCTATCACACACATCAATTTCCTTTACCTAGCAGTCATCCAAACAAATTACAATGTCGACCAGTTTGTTAACTAACTGCCGTGACATATTAATTTATTGTCAGCCGTGGAGATAAGGTTAAAACGGGGCACTCACAAAAAACAAACAGGTTATTTCACCCGCATTCATGCTTTCATAATGACTAGTGTTTGAATGATGTGTACTCTCAAACATTATAGGGGGGTGGGGGTTACACCTAGTGTGTACATTTTAGGAAACACAATTTGCTCAGAACACACATCTTAATAGGCGCACACACATCGACTGGTAAAACGTTGACCTCATTCACGCCGGCAATGTTGAATCGCATTGACGGGGGGAAAAAAATGGTATTCTGTACTTTCACTGTTGACTTTCCATGCTTGACGTGACAAATGCACACACACACACACACACACACACACACACAGACACACATGTACGTACGTACGTATGTACATACACACACACACGCAGACATTGAGAGCAGGAGGGAGAATTCCACACAGCACTCCCTGACCCCGCTGTGATGGATGCGTGTTGACCAGCCAATGTGAAAGCATGTCTATTTCAGTCCTCTATTGTCTGGTGTTCAGTCATCGCTGTGCCGGCGTGGTAAGTCAACAGCCTGTTACATGTGCACCACCTCCTCTTTCTCTTCTTTTTTTTTTTTTTTCACTCACAAAAGCAGGAGCAGGAGGATTCGTGTAGGAAAAACACCAGGGCATGTGTTTCCTTTCTCTCAGCATGTGTCCTTCCACTGAGTACGACTCTGCCCCTGCTACACTTTGTTCCTATTATACTCTCTCTCACTCTCTCTCTCTCTCTCTCTTTCCCTCACACACACACACACACTCACATTCATGCATATTCACACACACAGACACACACACGCACAGACAGACACACAGACGCACACTCACACACCCAGGCACACACACACACACACCTAACCCCCCAGCCACCTTTGGGAATTACTTGGCCAGCGCAGTACACAAATGTGGGAAAGAGTTAGGAGTCTGGCAGAGGTATCCTGTTGTCAAATAGTCAAAGGTCCTAATAGGACACTCCCTTTCCCTTGTAATAAGAGAAGCCATAGGAAAGCTGGCAGCATCCGTGCCCCGCCATTTTATTTGAATGAGCTTCCGAGTACACGCCCAGCCTCATTAATACCAGACATTGTGTCCATCTGTCCCCTCGTAAATGACTATGATTTATTAGCGTCGGCGGAACATGACGCCTAGATTTGCAGGTCTTTAGCTCTCCTGCCTGGACACAATGCACTGTTCATTGTTTACCCCCCTTATCACCCCTAACTTATCTGTCTGTGTCTCTGTCCCTGTCCCTGTCTCTGTCTGTCTCCATCTTTCTCTCTTTCACTCTTTCTCTCTTTCTCTCTTTCTCTCTTTCTCTCTCTCTCTCTCTCTCTCTCTCTCTCTCCTCTCTCTCTCTCTCTCTCTCTCTCTCTCTCTCTCTCTCTCTCTCTCAGCATTGTAATAAACACACTAATTATCAACAGTGACAGGGATGAAGCAAATATCTAAAACACAGGGTAAGCACAGGGTAAAGGCTCGTCTTTGGCTTGTTGGCTCGTACTAGGGGAAAAGTGTGTGTGTGTGTGTGTGTGTGTGTGTGTGTGTGTGTGTGTGTGTGTGTGTGTGTGTGTGTGTGTGTGTGTGTGTGTGTGTGCGCCCAGCTTGTGTGCGGTGGGAACAATTCTTTGACTGATTAATGAAGCAGAGAGAACATCTCCTTTGGGTCAACGTGTCCAAATCGAACCCTGAGATGAAGAGGTGGCGCCGTGGCGTAGGAGGACTGACCGAAACCATAGCAACGGAGGTTCTGGGTCGGACCGGTGGCTCCCGCTGACCTTTGATTGCAGAACTAGTCAATCAGTGACATGTGACACCCACTGCCACCTGTTCAGAGATAGGTGCCTGCGAACAAACACTCCACCACACGCACGCACACACACAGAGACAGACAGACAGACAGACAGACAGACAGACACAGAGACAGACACACACACACACACCTATTCAAAACCGCAGCTGGCCCTGCATGTGAAGATAAACACGGGTAAGGAAGGAAGGAACACCTTGACCATACATGTAATGAAGAGAAGAACACATTAGTCATGCAAGAGGACAGGCGAGTACAGCACATGATAGTACATGAGACTTCCTATGACTTGTTCTGCTTTGCTTAGCACTATGAAAACTTTAGCACACAAACAAAAATCCCCTTAATTGTGAAATCTGAATGTTTGGCTCATGCTAGATTTCAGATGATTTCTACATTGCATGGTCAGCACCTCATTTCGAGGCCGACGTGTGTGTGTGTGTATGTGTGTGTGTACGTGTGTGTGTACGTGTGTGTGTGCACGTGCGTCGTGTGTGTGTAATCTTACACCTCAGGCTTTTTGATGTGAGAGTTCATCGTCCTTTAAGGCCAAGATGGGAGGCAAGGCTGCGGTTGCTTGGAACATCCTGCTTGTGGAAGTAAACACAATTTGGCAGCCAGCAGCTTTCATCACCGCCATGTCGAGTTTCCCCCCCCCCCCCCACCCATCTACACTCACACTCGAGACACCAGCCTCCCTGCAGAATAAGCAGTTATAAATAAAAGCTTTGCTGTTTTTTTTGTTGCCGCATTAGAGCTCGGACTGGACAACAACTTAAAGTATAGGGGACAGGATATCCGGAGGAGGAACCGCACCGGCACTAGGTGACGTGTCTTGTCTGACTTGTATCTGTTGTTCTGATATCACTTCCCTTCGGTCACCGCTAGGCTTCATGCCAGGGATAGTCCATGTCTAGACTTCCTGACATTCTCTTTGCTGCAGACGCTGGCCTATATAATAGCATCAACAGGGCGTCTGAATGCTCAGAGTTGTCATCTATTCCCGCAGCAAACCAATGTATATTTAGACATATTTTCATGAAAAACGGACAGTGTCACGGATCACGAAAGCGTATCTATGATTATCGAAGACCAGATATTTTTGGACTATTTTGGATCTGTAATGTGCACATACATACGGTTTTAAACCTGGTTCATATCCGATAGTCACATTGCTGCGGTGGGGTGTACTTGTAGTAGTAGTGCTCTCAGTAAAGACACAAGAAAAACCTTAAACAAGTGTGATTCCAGTTTTGCAATTTATTTCGTGTCCAATCTGTTTAAAGAAAGGCCTTGTATTCCGTCTCCTTCACAAGTCATTTAAAAAACAAAATCACTTAGAAAAATATACATTGATATTAGAGATGAAACCTAGAAATTCAGTGTATTATTCAAATATACATTTTGCATATTAAGAAACTAGACATTTGTCAGAAAGGCGTGGGATTCATGCTGGACTCTCTGAGGTGAACCGGGAGAAGGCATCGAACTTGAGATGCCGTCTGTCATTTTCTATACTCTTAAGCTTATTTACATTCAGAAAAAAAACGCCCTCTCTCCTGTGTGTGTGTATATGTTTATATGTTTTTTAAAACAGACGAGGTCAAAAAAAAAGAGAAAGGGGAACTGCGAGAATGACAAATACACTCTGATTTACCCCCCCCGTCTCAGTTCCCCACCGTCTGGCACAAACAAAAAAACACAGGGGCTGTATCTCGAAGAGCCCTGCTACCGCTACTGCTAATGTTGCTAATGCTACAGTGCTACAACCCTGGGAACAGATCGTTCAAGAAGAGCCCCTCGGATTGAGAAGAGACCCAGTAAGGCTTGGGAGTTTTCTTAAGACTTATTCTGTCGTGTTCAGGCCACATACGCCGGGTTAAGGCCACTGACGAAACACTTTTCAGGCTGCTCGTTGGGGGGGGTTCGCCCAATAAGCCGGTCATTAACGCAACACATTCCAATCCTGCATCCAACATACTTGTACCATTTTAGCCCTCTAAATACCTCACGCTTCTCATCAGCCCATCAAACCCGTCATTCCTCAATTCAACCATCATCCTCATTCAGTATTCCCTTCTCTCGCCATCTTCACGCACTCTCGCTTTCGCTCTGCTTTTTCCAATCCACGGAATCCAGCCGATCCCCCCCCCCCCCAACCCTCTCACAGTCACAGTCACGGTCGCTCAGTTTTTTTCGATCTGGTCGAGGTCCAGCTCTCCGCCCAGGTGGACGACGCTACCCCGCGTACCCTGGAAGGCGCCCTTCCAGAGGGCGTGCTCCGTGTCCTCCTCCTCCTCCATGTCCACGGGAGACCTGGAGCCCACGCTGCACGCCGAGTCGCCGCTGTCCAGCTCCTCCTCGTAGGACGAGTCCTCCTCTTCGTGGCGCGCGGCCACTCCCTGCCGATCCTCCGGACGCCCCGGTTGAGACGTGGCGGAGATGAAGTTTGAGCGCGCCCCCCGCCGGCCGGCGCACCCGTAGGACGGCTCGCGGCTCCACCGGTCGCTCTGCGTGGCGGCGGCGGTGCTGGTGGTGGTGGAGGCGGAGGCGGAGGTGGGCGTCCCGGAGGAGCTCAAGCTTTGGAAAGTCTGGAGATTCTGTACAGGAGGAAAGAAAGAAAAAAACAGTTTAGAAAAGATAGGCAAGGTTGTCTGGTTTGAGACACGTTAGAGAAGCATGTTGATGTCATGGGTCTCTTTGAAGGAACCCCCCCCCCCCCCCCCCCCCCCCCCCCCCCCCCCCCCCCCCCCTGTTGACATCTTGCAGGCACATTAACACAAATGTGCACAATTATCCGCACAATCGTGCAGGAGCACGTCAGCACACAAAACATCCACACACACCCACGCAAACACGGATACTATGAGTGAGTACGTTTGTGTGAGAACAAAGCGCGGTGAAAAATAACACTGGGATTATTTTTTCGCTAACCACAAGCGTATCCGGTTACTATTACTACCGTGCGCCGATCGCCTTGCAAACCGCCCCGTCTAACGCACAGAGAACAACTCGCGCGCAACCTTTTCAGAAGATAGTGTTTCTCCGACTCTATTTTGAGTCTCTAGTTTTCATAAAAAAAACCTGGCCGAGATTTCAGGCCTGTGTGTGTGTGTGTGTGTGTGTGTGTGTGTGTGTGTGTGTGTGTGTGTGTGTGTGTGTGTGTGTGTGTGTGTGTGTGTGTGTGTGTGTCCGTGCGTGCGTATAGGGGGTGCGCACACAAAAGGAAAACACGAGTCACTAGCCCTCAGGAATTGAAACACAAACGTCTGTGCTAGCATGCTTGTGTGCTTTAGGGTTAGACAAGATATGAGCTCAATCGCCTGTTCCGACTGAAACATGTCTCATGGTAGAGAGAGAGAGAGAGAGAGAGAGAGAGAGAGAGAGAGAGAGAGAGAGAGAGGCACGGCCATGGTACCAATAGGTCTTAGCATGTTGGAAGAATAATAACGAAATGACAGAACAGAAGAATGAGAGGGTCAGTATGCATGTGTGTGTGTGTGTGTTCACATTGACACTTGACCTCCCACACACGCACACACACACACACAAAGTGTTCACCTTAACAGTTTAGGCCTGTTTTGCCTATACCCCCCCCCCCCCCCCCCGGTGCCGTGTCCTGAATGGGTTAATGATGATTCTTTGGTGCCCCGGCAGCAGCAGATGTTGGAGGCCTGGAGGTGAATAGAGATGAGGTCCCCCTCCTATAGAGCCAGGGCCGACATGACGGACATCTCTAATGTTCCCTGGAGCATGCTGCAGGGCATCGCCTTTCCTGTTACCAGCGGCCAGGTGCTCACCCTTTCAAAATAAAAGTATTTTATGGGGCTCTAAACTTTTTTTTCCCACCCGATTTTTTTGGGTGGCACAAAAGACAAAAGACAAGTGCAGGGCTTCTCCTGTGTCTAGGATACGGGTTTGCTCGCTAGCAGTGGCCAGATTAAGGAAGTTGGGTTGGGTGGTGGTGGTGGTGGTGGGATGCCGCTCGGCTGCAGCTACTTGCGTTGACCATGCGAGAGCGGCGAGCCGAGGGCTTCGCTGTAGCTACCCCACTGGACTGGAAAAGAGGATTTCTAAAGTCCTTTCTCCAATCTCCAGCTGCCTATGGAGCGCCACTACCAAATCCAATGATCATAACATACTGGAAGGAAGAGCAGATGAGTGAGAAACAGAGCGGGGGGAAATGACACTGTGAGCAAATCTGGTTGACTATTTGCATCTCCATATAGTGAAGTGAAAAAAGTCCCTCCTGTCATTCTTGTAAAAATACAAAATTGATCACTTGTTTATGATCACTGACTTATTTTAAGATAAATGGGCTTCTAGTAAATTCGATAGTAAATATTCGAATTTAGTACACATCAATCAGGCTTTCCTAGTCAATTTGTGAATTATTAGTCTTTCTTTCGACAGGCTACTTTTGCTGTGACTGTAAATAAGAGAGGGAGACAATGGAGAGAGAATGGTGAAAGAGAAAAAGACAGAAGGGAGTGACTTTTTCTCTCCAATATGCTTCCCATTAAAAAGATCTATTGGGGCTCAGACAAGGACTTGAGAGATGGAGTGTGGGGGGGGGGGGGTTGTTTCAGTTGTATGCTGTTAACCCAGCTCTTCCTGTATTCTCCTTGCCTGGGTATAACCCCCCCCCCCCCCTACCCCACCCCAAACACAATTTAACTCATTCCTCACAACCATAAAAACATTCAAATTAACTATCCGTTTTGTCTGCGTGTGCCTGGTCTACAGCGGTTCCTATAGGTGTCCTGCTGCCTGCCTGTATAACCCGTCTTGTTTAAACTCAACCACACACACACACACACACACACAAATGCATGTCATTACCGCCACCAGTCACCGCAGCAACAGCCCCGGGGTGGCCGAGTCTGCAACATGTCTCGGCTGAGAATGTCTGATGTGCACATGAACAAAAACTACACAAAAAACAGAAAATACACCCAGGTGTTTCCACAAGTGCACTGTGAAGATTTTTAACTGAAGAATGCCTGCCTTTCAAGAAATGAAGTGATACGGGAGGAGGGAAGGGAGGGGAAGGGGGGGGGGGGGGGGGGAATCTCGATCAGCAGATATGTACTGGAGTAGAGAAAAGAGAAAATTGTTTGTTTGTGTAAGAAAGCCCCGCCCCTTCATCTCTCGTCCACATCCTGCCATGACTTTCTGACTCGCAGTACACAAGCAACAACATGTACCACGCACTGCCCATGTGACCTTGACACCCTTACTGCTGCCGTTAACTCCCATTAATCTGGTTATTTGGTCTCTACTACCGATAACGGCCTGACGGATGTATTTCCTGATAACAAGGTCTAAACGCGGATTAAAGGGATTATTCTTTTAATCTTGGAAAGGCAAATTGTGCACCGACCACATCCTCAAAACATCCAGTGACCCCGCCAATCCCTGTGGCTCGTGATTTGAGTAAAATACTTTTAATACAGTCAAACGCATTTCTGGTGGACAGAAGCCCTCCCAAGAAATAAACAAATAAAGAGCCTATATAAAAAAAAAACATACATATGGTGGAGGGGAGTCAATGGCTACGTTTACATGCACACAATACCCCGGTTACTGAGCTTACCCCGTGTGGAGTATGTGTGGTTGATAGCTGGTTTACAGCCTCACCTGGTCTGAGTCAGACTGATAGACTCTGGGTCTGGGTGGGGCTGCACACCTGTGGTGCATGAGAGCAATCATGGCACCCAGGATAAACCAGCTATCACCACACACACTCAGGAGAGAGAGCCGCTGTCATGGCAGCACGTGACATCAGCAACAGCTCGGCAAATACCATCTTGCCATCTCCAATAAATGCATTCTCAACCAAGATCTAGGGCCCCAGCAAAAGCCACTGAGGTGGCGTGTGGTAGGAGTCCTCTGCTACAGATTGGTCAGATTTCGAAAAATTTCTTTACATGGACAACGACCGGCAATACCCCAACCGTATTCCTGTATACATGATAAACGGGCGTATTCTAGCCAAATGAAATACGCATGCGTGCTTTCCCGCCGCTTATCCCAAACCTCTGGCTACTGCTGAAGATGCCGCTCGTTTTAGACTTTGTGTATACGTTTATTTTAGCAATTTTACAACACCGAATGCTACTGCAAACAATTGTGCTACTTCGCATATTACACTATGGAAGACAAGAGAGACAAGAAACAGTAGACATACAGTTCGTACCAACGCCCCATCACAACACCCACACTGTGGACAAAAGTTCGCAGCCAAGCTTGGTGGGAGGGTTGTGATGATGTGATGGATGGGGAGTGGAAAGAGAAAACCTCTGAATGTCATTCTACAAGTTATGTGACATAATGGAAACCATCATGAAGCCTTGCGATGCTACAGTCCGCGCCCCAGTGCCTCTTGCGATGCGGGTTGCCATTGTTCTACACAAACTAGGGAGCTGTAGGGCTGTCACGATAACCGCAACATTGCAATGCCTCGCTATTGGCAAGCTGGCAAGGAACGGAAGCAACCGCCGCAACCGCTATGCTCAGAGGTCATTTCGCTCACCAACTTGTCACGGACAACCACCTCCGTGTCCATACCTAAGAGAGCTCCGGCATTTACCGAACTCACGCGCTACACCTACAGGAGGAGCCCATCGACACCCAACGCAGATCCACGCGTGTGGTTCCCACACATAGACTTTACTTGGGCGGGCCGCCCATGGTATATTAACGGCCGCCAAACTATATTTGGCGACCCGTTTATTTATTTTTGTATCCATCCGAGAGAACATCTGCGATCAATTAACTGGTGGACAAACTCCCCTCGCTCTAACCTCCGGTACCGCGTCGTTCTGCGGTCGCCAGAAGGGTCTACTGACAGTCAGAGAAACGCAGAAAGAGAGAGATGTTCTCCGGTGGATATTTTCCGTTCTGAGCGCTGTAACCGCCCGGCGTTACAGTGGCCGTTGAAGCTGCTACGTACGCTAAATTGGGCCTACCGAGAGCGAGCTGTAATACGGGTAATAACGGTAATACCGCATATCGCACTGTCGAGCCACCTAAATCACCGCAGGGAAGTTCCTTCACCAGGTCAGCCCTAGCTGTGGCGAGTATCGTGTTGTCGCAAACCAGTTTGGTAAGTAAATAACTTTAAGAGTTTTCCAACACTGCCTGACCTGTTCAACAGCCCTGGCAAAGCCAATCACTTTTACAATGTTTCCTTCCGTCAAGGTGTTTTATGATGTTCATGTCTTTCATACAAGATAAAGGAAATTCGATCTCCCCAAAAATGTGAGCTTCGCCCGCTGTGCGTCATGTTTTTCAAGGAATGACCTGTAACCTTTCCTGTGATATCTTTAAAATCGCGCATGCTCAGAACGTGTCTAGACAGTAGTAACCGCCGGGGTAAGGTGTATACATGTCAAAGTATTCAGGTCAATAGTGGCGTAACCCTAGCCTAGTCCTAACTAGATCTTCGTACTCATTTCATTCATACTCATGGTCTAGAACTGCTAGGAGACAAACGATTTCTCACTTGAAGGCGGGTGCTGTTGAAGTTTAAAACCTATTGGCTCTGCCCAGTGCCACTCTGGATCTGCCTTAACCAATCGCTAACGTTTGGTCGTGACGTATTTCATGCGCCAGAAACCACATTGCGCGCAGTATACAAACGGCAGATGCAGTGAGCATTAGCATTAGCCTGGTTCCGCCCGCCTCCGTACTTACGCTCAATAACTGAAATTCGCTCACAACCTCTACGTCACTGTTCTCAGGCCGCGCCTCCTGTTCGCTGATTGGAAGGACAAACTTGAGGGGAAAGAAATCGTTCTAACATACAGCACTCCCAGACCTAGTACTGAAGTGAAATGAAAATTGAGCGGAAGTACGGAGGCGGGCGGAACCAGGCTAGCGTAACCCTGCTATTTTATTCGTGGTAGTTCGTGGTAATCAGAATTAGAGTTGACTCCCTCTCCATGTTGGCTGTATTATGGCCCAACATGCAACATGCCCAACTTTTCAGCTAGGAGTCCAATACCTGAGTCACTCCACTTATCTTCCATCCGTTTCAACTCGCTACACCATCCGCCTTTTGTGTCTTTTGTTTGGAATCAAGCCGATGCATCTTCAAAAAAAAAAGTTCTAGATTCAAGATGGTTGAGATACCAGCGGTCATTTCCTCTCATATGTCATTCCACTTCCAAAACAGGACATGCAATGTCCTGATATAATCCTTTAGCAAGAAAACTCGAGACAAACATTCTTTGGTAGCAGGAATATCGTAAAAACCTGACAAGTATGCATCTCCAGATGCCAAACTGATGACAGATTAGGGTTGTCACCCAGCCCATGTCAATGAACCAAATGAATGGGCCACCTCTATAGACTTAGTTGTTGCTATGGTTATATTTGCTGTTCCTAAAGCTAACAAAGAGACGCTTCTCTTATGAACTTAACAAGTTATGCATGTTCATCGCACATTCAATAGACATTTGTTCAAATACCAAAGTTATATGGCTAATGCGTGTGTGTGTGTGTGTGTGTGTGTGTGTGTGTGTGTGGTTTGTTTGAAACCAGTCAAAAACAAAAAACATATCCACATGTCATTTCACATCTGAAAGTACTATCATCTTGTGATAAACATCATGAGAGAGAGATTTTACTCACTGCTCTCACACAAAGCTGGCGTATTGTAACCTCAAATAACTTGGTCCATCTTTTGACAAAGATTTACAAACGGGACAATCGAGTTATCTGTGAGGGTCGGAAAATCAAACCGCTAATTGCAGAGGGGAAAGAATTCCCACGAGAGCCTATAAAACCTCATGTGTTCCCAACCTTGACTGTAATTTTTGTGCTCTGTCTGTACTAGCACACAGACGCAGGTTGTAACCAGCCAGCCCCACATTTCCATATTCCAACTTCCTTTTCTGGACAGTGAGCCAGCTACCAGCTTTCCCTTGGCTCTGGCGTCAGGGGAAAGCCACCTACCTCAGAGCCGTTGACTCTATTGGACGACTCAAGAGAACACGAGCGATTGACTTCTCTGCTCATGCAAATGAAAGCCATGTGCGATTGACAGTAAAAAAAAAAAAGCAAGCAAAAAAAAAGCAAGAAAAAAAAAGCACTTCCTAGTGGTGGGTCTAGATTTTTTTTTTTGGGTACCCAGCAACCCTTATGGGCCTATAAAGCCTTGGTTTCATCAGATTGCTGGCTTTAACAGGATATGTGCACAAGAGTGTCAGTGAAAATTATGGAAAAAAGAAATGGGACAAGAGCAAAAGAAACAGTGTGACAGGCAAAAGGAGTGAATATAGGAAGCGTTTGACAGTGAGAACCGGTTCTGGAGGCCCCACGCAGCAGCGGGCTTTAAACTTGAGTTGCATACAAATGAAACAAATGAAACCAGTGAAATGGCTAACCCCACCTCCCACACCACACCTCTATCTTTGGCAACGGGCACAATCATGATGACAGGAATGGTATACTGTGGCACTGTAGAATTCCTGAACATAAAGGTAAGATAAAACCGACCTTTAAGTAGTAGTGCAAGGTGTTCATTACATTGTGTTAGAACGGTGCTTGAGTTCAATGTGACCGCACTGCGTGTGTGTGTGTGTGTGTGTGTGTGTGTGTGTGTGTGTTTGCGCACGCGTGTGCGTGTGTTGACATGTATGGGCTATTGTGCATGTGTCTCTTGTGCGTAGTTCGCTTGCTTTATCTTCCCCTCTCGGCCGCTGGCATGGACAGAGGAAACCAGCTGGCTACGGATTCTAAGGGGGGAAGAAATGACTGGTACTTCATAAGAAAACATGAATAGCAATTCTCTTTTGAGTAACAACTCTCCCTCGTGAACATAAACATGATTAGGGCGAGACACAAAAGGACAAACGTCCAATCTGGTTTTAATCGGATTGTGCAATGTGTAACCCTTGCACGTCTCGATCATTGGTCAAATGACTTGCTCTCTGTGAGTACAACAGTTTGTGGGCAAAGTTTTAACAATGCCATTATGCAACAATACAAACAAAACTTATGGATATCAATTACCAAGGCAGGTTTTTTTGATTCAACCATCAAATAGCCCCTCTGGGTTAGTTAAAAATACTGGAGAACTGGCAGACATCAAGCCAGTAAATGCTGCTACTCCTCTATTTTCAGCTCCTCTGGCAGTCGTTTTTATAATCTCATGGCTTCTCCTCTGCTTCCCCTGACCTCAAGCTGGAGCAAACAAATCCAAACATTCAAATTGGGAATTCTTTTTTTGCGAAGAATAATAGCCCTGCACAGCCAGATATCCCCACAATTAATCACCTCTGGTTGCCCTGTCCCAACATGAGATAAAGGCTGGGAAGCATGATAAATCAATAAAGCCCATCAGCCTCTCTCTATTTTGAAAACCCCCAAAATCGCTATGCCAAGTCGTGATACTCTTGATGTTGTAGTTGGAATGACTCACAAATGATGTGCTCCTCCAAAAACATTTAGTCCTGTAATCTTGTCTGGATGAATTGGTCATTGTGGGTTTGGGAAGTGAATAATACGTACGAGATATGTTGCAAGCAACACATCCAGATATTTTGTCACATTCCTGCGCATCACCCCGTCCGAGCCGGAGGAAGGATTAGGAGCGGGCAGCGGGGGAAAAAAAGAGTGATGGCTGAGGGAGGGAGAGAGGGAAGAAAAGGTGAAGAGGAAGCTAGCGATAAGTGAGGGGGTCAGCCTTTGTATGGCGACAGTTTACTCAACAGAGGGAGGGAAATGATAAAACGTGGAGTCGAACATTGCCGGAGCACGGTGCTCGGCGTTGTGACCGAACATGAGGAATGCTATTTCGGTACACGCCACCTCACAAGCCTATGGGAGAGAGGCCAGAGAAGCCTTATACCCTGCCCCCCCCGCTCCTCCTACTACCCCCCCAACACACACGCCATCCAACGTCTTGGACCAGCGACCCAGAAATCTTTATTCAGCTTGATTTAATCCTATACCCAATCAGACTCATACACACACACACACACGCCCAGAGAGAGAGAGAGAGAGAGAGGCCCCAAAAGTCATATTTGAAGAGTTTCTGAACTCCCCTTACATCCAAGAACAGAGGGGTTTTTGTCTTGGTAATTGCGCTTGGCCTTGCTATTAACCCAATTCATTAAGTGAGACTCCAGAGCATTAAAGGGGCATTAGGACTAAGCTGGGGGATGATTCCCATTTAATCAACCCCAAGAACATGATACTCTTAGTCTGTGAACTGGGTTCAGTCACATGAGTCCAGCCATAATCTGAAGTTGTTAACGGTGTTTACATGTGCTTTTGTGTGTGGCTACATTCAACATGTGTTCCACATTTCCATGCTAACCTGAGTCATCTTGGCCAGGTCCAGGGAGGGCCTTTGTTCCTGGGCGTCCGCCGGCCTCCTCCGCTTCATGCCTATCTTCTTGTCGTTGAGCTCACAGGGCTGGGACCTGCTCCGGGAGTGTCCCCTTACATGTCTCCCCAGTTCCGGGGTGGAGTCTGGGGAGCTTGCGTCCTCCTCCTCCTCCTCCTCCTCCTCCTCCTCCTCTTCCGTCTGGGCTTCAGACAGGCTGATGTGCTCATGGGAGAGGGAGAGCTGCCTGGGGGAGTGGTTGTGGTCTTGGTCGTGGTGTGAGGGCGCGGGAGGCTTGGGGGAGAGCGGCGAGGCGGTGAACAGAGGTTGGAAGGCCAGTCCCTGGGTGAAGCAGGGCAGCTCCAGCGCCGCGCCGTCCGACAGGATGCAGGAGCGCGAGGGCAGGCTGAAGCTGAAGCTACGCTGGATGGCGGGGAAATAGCCACCCGACGGCAACGACGACGTGGCGGCCAGTCCCCCGGCGCTGGCCCGGACGCTGCCCCCGCTGTGACACCGCCGCTTCTCGACGGTGGTCCACACGCGGGACCCCTGGGGCCGCCATGAGGAGCGGCAGCTGCCAAACTCGTCGGAGAGGGACAAAGAGCGACACTGCCGTTTGATGGGGGGCGCTATGACGGCGGGGTTGGTGACGGAGGGGGGCGTCTCATGAGACGGGGGACTGGCGAGCCGGCCGTCGCCCAGGCTGAGGTCTCGGATCAGGCTGGTGATCGCAGGAGTGCCGCCCACCTCGCAGAATCTGTCCCCGCTCTTCTGCTGGCACTGGTCAGGCAACACAGCCCACAGGCTGTCCAGACTAGTGCCAGACTGACAGGGTGGCCCGTGCTGAATGGTGCAGTCTCTGCCCATGTCGATCCACCTATCGGCCTCTGCACACACACACACATACACACACACAAAACCAATTGGAAAGAATGTTACTCCTTACTGTCACATACCAATAATATTAATCTATCCCTGTGGGCCCTATATAGAAATTTCTGAATGTCTATCTAGACTAGAGCTTTCCAAGAGGTATACCAACTAAGCAGCTATAAGCACTGGCCAAAAGACACACAGATTGAAATCAAACAATTATATGTTTAATTGAAACTTTAATCAGAGGTTTTCTTTTCTCAATGGTTTGAATACCATTTCATATTGTACGTCGATATGCAAGCATATATTCTTGTATGTTTACGGAGTCCAGCAACCCACCCACGCTCACTTTTAACACAAACTGAAATGTTTGCAAAGCCGATTCCTGTCTCGGTGACAGTTGGCCCGTCACCTCTACAACAAAGCCAGTTATCAGGACAAGAGCTACTCCAACCACTGCGTGACTCAACGCGCCTTAGGCCCCGAGACAATGGAAAGACCAGTATGCCAACTGCGAGGCACAAAAGAGTCTATCACATAGTGGTGGGCAACACAGCCCACCTAGAGTACGCTCTCCAAGTGCTTCTTGATAAGCTTAGCCAAAAAGGTGGACACACGGGATTCCATTGATTTTGCACTTGGCGAATAAGGCCCATGCGGCGATCCAAGCCTCTCCCCTCTGGGATGTTTTGTCTCATGTTTCGGCCCCCCACTCCCTCCGACTGGTGGACAGAAATCATTGTTTTCAGAATGACAAATAATGCTTGGGGGCTACTGTGGTGACCTAAAAGGAATCTTAGAAAACAACCCTCACAAAAGGGATGCATTTCAAAGCGGGATCGTAAATTTTTTTTTTTTTTTAAAGGTGCGTGTGTTTGTGTGTTACTAACAAACAAAGCAGTTACAAAAACAACATTAAGGCTATGCTCGGTACGTTTGTTTCGAACCTCTCCCATCTATGTAAATGGGAACACCATGCGAGACCAACGGCTTTGTATTTACTGAAGCATTTCTATTAACATAACACATAATTACTGCAACACCAGCCAAGCCATGGGGGTAGACAGCAATGTATTTAATTACAGGGTATTCCCACAAGAGTTGTGTGTGTGTGTGTGTGTGTGTGTGTGTGTAACGTTGTGTAGAAGCATGTGTGACCTGTAAATGATTGCTGACGGACAGAAATGAATAAATAAATAAATGGAGAAGTAAGAGGGGAAGTACCAAGCGGAGCGGATGTCATGACGGTGTATTACAAGATAAATGACTACATGGCAAATTTGAGGAATGGGTTCATGATGTGAGTTCATCATTTACTAATGAGATGTTATGTTACCAATCAGGTACTCTCTGCCCCGAAGCAGAAGGGGGGAAGACACTCACCCACAGATCCACGGGAGAAGAGGGTGGTCCCTCGACTCATGGCGTGGAGCTTCCGCTGTGGATGAGCGAATGGGTTGAAAGACAAACAAACGTTGAGATGTAGAATGCAAAACGTTCAGCCTTCAGTCGCTTGCACTGCAGTCGGATCGCGTTCACTAAAGTCAACCGACGACATACAAAACCCATACAAAAGTGAAATGTAAATTGTTATGGAGATGGTTGATGACCAGCAAGCCCCCTTTTGAAAGTAATCCTACACCTTTGTGATCTATCCAAATCTATCTAAAACAAATATTACGTTTTGTCGGTAGGACCTTTACCAAATGTGATTACATTGAAGAAAAAAAGGTAGACCAAGGAACACGTCGCACACTGAAAAGTGTTAAATGGGACGTTGTGACAACATTATAACTCTAGACCAAAAGAAAATGAGTAACGGAAGCAACTGAATGCCATTTGAGGTTCTTGTTGATAAGATCTACCCCAAGGTTGGACTTCTGTCAATAAACCCAGTAGCTCCGATGAGTATGTTCAAAGAACATTTTGTCTCAAGACCAAGTGTTGCAGAACATGTATATACCATCAACAATGGGGATGTAACACAACAGGATACAGTTCCTGTATTATGTGCATTCTGTGAAATAGATGCTGTGCAAATGAATTGCATTATTTGCAGAACATTTGCAAAACTTTACAATAGGTATGATATGCAAGATTTGCGTAACGTAAGATTTACCAGCCACCCTCCAAAGGCGAGGCCCGCTGAAAAAACCTAACATGAGATTTCTGCTGCAGAGTCGGAGCAATTAAGCTACATCCCTGTAGCCTTAAGTTAGCGTCTATGTGACAATGTGTTTTAGAGCAGTGTTTCTCAACTGGTGGCTTGCGACCCATAAGTGCATTTTGAGTGGGTCGCAGAGCATATGCCAAACCTTAATTTTTAGAAAGCAGCCCATGAATTAACTCATGTTTCAATGTTAATTCATGTTTCAATGGTTTACTATTTCACTGAGTTTAGCCCCAATTGTTGCTTTTGTTGCTATTGTTTTGTTTGCTCCATGTTTTTAACAGTAGGTTTTTAACAGTACGTGAAGGCATTGTTGATTATTGCAATATTGGTAATAGACCAGTCGCGAACAACTGTTTTAGAGCACATTTCAAACAAGAACAAATGTGTTGCATATTGCATATTGTACCTTAAACACAGCCTGCATGGCGCCCCAGTAATTAGAATATAGCGTACAATGAAGTGAAATGGAAAAATAATGTTGCTCACCAGTAGTCTTTCGCTTTGTGTACACCTTACATCATTGACACCCTTCTTTTCCGAAGTTTTCGAAAAAATGATCACCATGGTAACACGCAGCTATGCTCCAGATTGGTCCAACGGAGGAAAAGGCCACTGGCAACCATCTTAGACGTGGGTGAAGAACAGTCAGCCAAAAGGGCGGAGCGGTGGAGGTAAGCCCTCCGATGGTGCAGTCGACTCTGCAGCCAATCCTTTTTAAAAAGACAATGTGAAATGGTACTTAGATCATTATCATCTTCTTCAACTTCAAAGACACAATGTACATGCAAAACGGGTCATTAGCACAGGACAAAAGGTCGAACAAATGTGATTTGATCACAGTCACTGGTGTTAGAATTAAACTGCATCATGTGCCCGTGATGTGGTTTGCAGTGACGGTGGTTAGAGCTTATGTAACTGTAACGTCATGGGTGTTTTTTTTCTGACGGCAGTATATTAATGCTTATACAAAGGCTAAAAAAAAAAGGGCCCAAGAAAAAGAGACGTGTATTTCCGGGCAATTCAGGTGTTCAGGTAGTCTTTCAACGTGTGGCACATCTTGTTCCCTACGCTTACTTTCCCTTTCCGTCTTTTCCTCTGCAGGCTAATGACATAGGAGCCTCTGAGGAGCCTCAATGAGGTCCAGGCCTCTGACAGACTGTTAGCATATGACTCCCATTATCTCTATTTATCCCTGGGAACCAGTGGTGCACAACTGGGCCTCCTCCGACATCAGGGCTTGGTACTGCTGGGTGGAAGTGGGTGAGTGAATGAGGTGGGGGGGGGGAATACTGAGTCGTCCCGACCGAGTTTCGTCGATTATCCGGCTGATGAGAAGCGACAGCTCATGTGGGCGAGGCAGCGCAGCAGTTGGCTTTGATTACGCGTGCTTGGTGTATACGTGCATGTAAATATATACACTAGAAACCATGGGAATGGTGGATGACATGAGGCGGTTGGCGTTCTTGACACATGGCGCAAGGGTGTGAGACATTCCTTCAGACCAGCCTAAATACAGTGTGATATTCTTGTGCAATGTAATGTGTGTCAATGCACAGGTAGAGCGGCATCTGTGCGTGTGGTGACAAGCAACTGGGGTCATGGGAAAGGGCAAACGGAGTGTGAATTCAACCCTGGCCCCATGCTTACTTAATGAAGCAGTTCCTTATGATGGGCAGGGCACTGATTGGATAATTAATCTTAATGGAAGGGACTCCCGAGGTGCACTTATGTGGGCCAGACTCAGACTGGTAAAATGCTTAATTGATAAACATTGCTCTCTGCATAGTAGGCAAAATGTTAGCCTAATACATTCCAGAAGGGCCAAGATGGAGACCTAAAAACTGGAAATTCTGTATCGTATCGTACCAATCCGTCATCACCATTTAATTGCTCCCTTTAGCCGTCACGTTCCATTTAAAAAAGGGAAAATTAGAGAAAAGTGAACTGAAGAGTTAATACTAGCATCGGACTACCAATATACGCCGAAGGATAAGGGAATAAAGTAACCCCAGTTCTATAGACAATATAGCAGGGTAATTCTCGGAAACTAGGTTTTTCCCTTTTTTGTGTAAGCTTGGGTGCAGGCAGGCAGGCAGCAGCAGCGTTCGGCTCACAATAGCCAGAGACTGTGGAGGGCAGCTGAAAGGGCAGCTCTGATAATATGGCTCCATGCCCAGGCTGAGATTTGTGCAGGCAGATGAATAGAAGCCTATTTGGGCCCCCCTGAAGTCCTGTGATGGGGTGTTGGGTGTCCAACACCAATTGGCTCTGCTTACAGCGTACTTGTGTGGAGTACGTCTGGTGTCAGGCTTTGATCAGTGGCCCAACAACACCGGAATCACAACACTTCATAAACAATAAAAAGGACCCAGGACCAAATCAATGGGATTTTGCATATAAAAAAAAACATGCAGGTGACAGATTGTTTATAGCTTTTTCGTCAAAGACATTTAACCAAACCATTCCCCGCCTAACTCTTCACATGCGTTGTTCCATCCATTGGTGAGGATAATAGAAGTAGTCATTCCACACGTCTTTGGTGTGGTTTGGTCAGGTCAGCGTTAACACCCAGCCACCCCTCTCTCATTTATGGAGGCCGAGGTCGTAAAAGTGGTCCCGACGAGGTCAAGACATACCATTGGACCCTTCAGCCATCACCTTGGCACCCATTTGAGAAACCACTTTGTCCCAAAACAACAAGCCATCATGCAGCTGGATTCTCAAAAGTGCATAAATTGGCCCTTTTTTTTCCCTTCTTGGCACATTTCGACAGATGGTCATTGAACAGCAGTTCATTTTGACAGGATATGATTCAAGCCCGATAAAGATTTAACGTCTTCCATGTTTTGGCATTAATATGTGTGGTAAACTTACAATACACGTTAGAGAAGCAGGAAATAAAACAGGAAAAAACATGCAACACACCTTTCTGAATGAATAAATCTACCCTAACGATCAAGTAATTGTTGGCCATGATAACATCTATGTTGCCTTGTCTACATGAAGGCAAGGCACACTGTATCTATGGGCATGATCTACAGATAGATACCCACTGCTCCATTTGCTGTATGAACTATACGACTATATTACTATATATTATATGCAATAAGGAAAAGACCCTCAACAAGGATATCCACATGGTCTACTACTTTATTTTAGATAAACTACACTATACTCAAACTGTGTACTGAACATGTAAAGAACATGAATTATCATTTCACTTTTCCAAGTAAGCTGCGAACATGCAAAGCATGCATCTTCATCCCAGAGGAATTTGTTTAGTTTGTTTGTTTTTTGATCCCATGATCTATATTTATCTCAAAATGTAATATGGGCTGCCAAAAAAAAAGAAGCAGATTGCACATGTAATGTGCTGGTTGGACCAGGCGTGTTGTTCTGTTAGAGTAAGAGCAGGCTTGGGAGCAGTTGACCCCTGGAATGACCCTGGCACTGGAAAAAATAAATAAAAACGCTTGGTAATACCCTCCCGTCCAACACTACCAGTCAGCCGTCACTGGCTTTGTAAAACTGGTTTCTTGATTAACCAGCCGCGGTCGTTCAGTGCACACTGACCAGACTTCTGATCCACCAGGGAGACATTATACATGGGCCTCCAGATGTGGCCGAAATGGTTGAGCCCAATTCCCCCTCCATGCGTGGAAGCATACCTACACTGTCTAAATATGTGACATTGAACTCCACGGCCAGAACACGCAACTCAAGATGACGGATTTAATTTAGAAGTTACATAATGCTTGTTTTTCCACCATTTTGTGCTGGAGTTAAAGGTGGAAGACTGTTAAGACCATATGTTTTTTTTGCCCAGTTTGGCTACAAAGCGATATGCCTCCAACATATCCATCTTTTACTTTAATTGGGTAACAAACTAGAATCAGGGCTGCAAGTCACATTCATATCTAACCTGCTAAAGGGATGCTTTAGGAAAATAATGCATAATATTTATTTTTGTTTTTTTCACATCTGTATCATCTCAATACCTTCACATTGGTCTACCTGGGTCAGAGATTCAACATCAAGTGACTGTAGTAACTATGAAGTTGTTTATTATTATGAATGCCCTGCAGAGATATACAAAACCTGCTTATTAACACAAAAAAGTAACCCAATTACGCAGGTCTATTTCAATGATAAAGGCCTAGAGTTAAATCATGACACATTCAGCTATAAGTATAAAACTTGCAAATGTCATTAGACAAACTAGCCTTTTTCAAGCCTGGGCTTGAAAAAGGGGCTGACCCTGGAGGATTCAACACATTTAAACTCTGCCGTTTTAAATGAATGGGCCCCAGCCACTGCAGTGTACAGCACATCAAGGTAATTTAGAGTGAAAGACAAATGCATGCACCGCCCATTAAAATGAAACCTGGACGTTTTTTTTCTTCATTTTAAAGATGTAATTGGGTCATTAGGCAAGACGAGATTTGACAGAAACAAGCCACAATGAGCGTGAGTCAGACAGGAGTTGAGTTCAGCAGTGACAATGTTTTTTTAAAAGGCCTCAATAGAGCAAAGAATGCCAAGAATTGCTCCAACAGGAACCATATGATAATACTGGAGAATAGTGAGACATGATGGTGAATTTACATTGCATGGAGAATTTGTCCATCTGACTTTAAGACTTGAAATTGGATGTGCAAATCAACTTTGACCAACAATACAACAAACTGTTGCAATTTATCAAAAGTAATTTTAGTCCCTGTGGTTTTTCTTTCCTCAAATTGTCTAAATAAGAGTGTCTATGTGTGTGTGTCTTGCATACTTAAGTTTGATGGTGTGAAAACCCTGCGAATGTAGTGTGCATGGTATGAAGCCTAATGTATGCAACAACAAAAAACAAGTAAAAGTTGCCAGTACAACTGGCAACTTCCATCCAACATTAATAAATTGGAATCACAGAGTTTGTCTTTTCAAGTTACCCTGTGGCCAATTGGTGTGCATCCTCGTGTTTGTGGTTGTAGTAGTTAGGGCTGCAGGTCATGGAGAGAGAGAAGAAAAAAAGAGACGCTGTTCAAACAAATTGGGAGTAGTGTGGAGGTATTGGCAGGCATGGCTAACAAGCCCTTTTTTTCTGGTGGCTTTGCATAATGCCTCAAAACCAGGGCACCAGTGAGAACAAAAGCAAGACAAAGCATAAAAGAAATAAAGAGATAGCGTTAAAAAAAACAAACAGAGGGGAAAAGCAAAAGATGAAGTGAGAGGAGGAGAAAAAAAACATGAGATGGCACGTTGAAGAAGAAAAAAAAACACTGCCGTGTCTGTGTGCAGAGTGATGACTAACGTAGACAAGAGCGAGACAGAGAGACAGAGACAGAGAGCAAGAACAGCACACTGCCTTGCAGAGCACACAGGCATGCAGCTGCCCACTCACATAATAGGCCTCTAATAGGACCCTTTGCCGCTACACAAAGGCCTTGCAAATGTGTGGATCTCGAGCACACACACAGGAGCCCCCCCCTTTAAAAAAAAAAAAAAAAACCAAAAGGCTTTAATCACTTTTATAAATTATCACCATGCTTTGTCCAAATGAGTCTCTGGCCTGCCTTCAGACTCGGAGAGGTTATTTGTAACTCGACTACCGTGACAGGTTCAACATCTGCTGCAGTATACGCATGGACTGTACAAGAACAAACGCATATCATACGTTCGGCGTATAGGAACCAAACAAGTGACTCCGGTCCTGCGGGAAGTGCTACGAAACAACACGCAAAGCACCCAGTTCAACCATGTATTACAGTACGTACGTCCACATACGGCCATGCAAGTTCTATAGCACAAATCTGTGTTCAATGTTGTAGAGAGAGAGAGAGAGAGAGAGAGAGAGAGAGAGAGAGAGAGAGAGAGAGAGAAAAAAAGGTCCCAGCCACAAGGTTTCCATGCGAGACCAAGCAGCCCGCAGAGTGTGTGCTGATGTTGGTGTAGGCCATACACCCCATGTCAACATCCTCTTTGTAATTACATTCAGTCAGGCTGGCTAGTCATTACATCTTTTTTGGGGGCTATTGGTTTTAAAACTAAGCAGGCTTAACCCCATATCTACAGGCCTTTACACACACACACCCCCACACACACATACACACACTGTCAGACACACTCTAACACACACACAATCTCACACACACACACACACACACTCTCTCTCTCTCTTACACACACAGACACACACACACACTCTCTCTCTTACACACACACACACACTCTCTCTCTCTCACACCCTCACACACACACCCTCACACACACACGATCGCATGGTGTCCTTTTTATCAACCAATATGACAACTTCTGGTTGACCAACCTACTCCCATTCTGGTTCAAGTGTTCACCAAACAGTGAAGTGCCAAGAATAACTTTGTGAAGTGAAGATGGGGGGGGGGGGGGGGGGAGAGAGATCTGGTGTGTGAGAAAAAATAATAAGAATAATTGAATTAAAAAAAGCAGTGGGGGTGATTACGTCCACATTCATAGGGCCCACTAAGATGTAATACAAGGACATTTAACAGACAGCACCAGAGATGTGGAAACTAAACGTGTGCGCATGCCCAGAGGACAGCGAGGAGGGTGGAGGGGTGAGGGAGGGAGGGAGGGAGGGAGGAGGGGGGGGGGGGGGGGGGGGGGGGGGTGAGTCACAGCAGTAGTCCTCAAGCGGCTCACGGTTTCACACCGAGGCTGTGGCAAGACTGTTTCAATACGAGATGCGATACAACCGCAATGCTTTTTCCACCTTTTAAGTTCCTCACGCACGAGGACAAGTTACAAGTTAGTTGTCGTTGGTTTCTAAACCTTTTATTATTATGTTATATTAGATTAGATTTTTATTATTATTAACAAGCACAACGCAGTCCTTGTGTAAAGGGGGGGGGGGGGGGGGGGGGCACGTGAAACAGACCCGTTTGCCAATATATGTAATGTGATGTTTAACTCAGCTTTAAACGCCCACGGAGTCAAAGCCACCCACTCACTAAGTTTAAGTTAAGTTTAGCATGGCTGTAACGCCGTGCCAATATTCACATGTTTACCACTGGCCATACCTTTCATTAACACCGAACAGCATTTTCTTTTTCTTTAAACTAACTAATAACCATGTTCAGTGATGAAGCCCATATGTAATGCATTGTTCTCAAGTCACATTGCAAAAAACAAAACAAACAACAACAACAACAAACAAACAAACCCCATCACAGCAACACGTTGTTTTTTTTGTTGCAGAACGGTAATGCATGTTGAACACAACGAAGACAACCAAGACAACATCTTCAAGTGTACCTGGAGACCCTCCTGGTGGGGGTGGGGGTGGGGGGTTAAGTCATCTTCAACGTCTGCAACAAAGGACCACCAATATGAAGGAAAAAAAAAGAAAAAAGAAAAAAAAAAGTTTTTTGTCCTCCTCCTCCTCCTCCTCACGTCTGCAGACACCGGGTCGTCAGCCTGCAGACCGGGACACTGCGGCTGGTGGAGCGGCGGCTGGTGCAGTAGCTCCCAGCCTGGCTGTAACCAGATCCTCCGCCGCCGGACGGTCCCATTCGTGTAGGGGGGGGGGGGGGGGGGTTATCGCAAGTCAATGTTTTGAATTAAAAGAATAATAATAATAACAATAATAATAATAATAAAGGATAATTTCACACCTCAAACAGGATATGTGTCTTTATGTTTTTTCACACACACACACACACACACACAGGCGCATTGCACCCGGACTCCGAGGCGTTACGTCTGTGTTTACAAGACGTACTTTACCCCCCCCCCCCCCCTCCTATATTGGTATGATCCGCCGGTGTCCTCGCTCTTTCGACTTGAAAAAAACCGCACACATCCCCACCCGTAGAGTCTCAAATCAACACTTGCGGATATTAAGATGACATATTAAATGATGGCCTACTACGGTTATAGTTTAAATAGTCCCATGTTGAAATTTGGAAAGTTATGTGCGCCGTGAATTCTTTGCACTTCCCGGTGCCTCTTGTGCCACATGGAAAACATAAGGGTCAATTAAACACATTTCCCCAAGTCCTATTATTGCACCATAAACACGTTTCCCATGGGAATGGTGTGGAAAACAAATACTGAGAGACGTGAAAGCATGACATTCACATTGGCAAATCCTGATCATGGGAGGACTGATATCAGATTTTACACCCCATAATTTGCCCCACACTTGTGGGAAAAGGTGTAGCTTTTAAGTGTCTGCAAAGCCAGGGGCAATGCTGAGGTATCCATATCTACTCTTAACAAGACATAATCAGTTAAACCAGTTACTGTTGGTTTTATTATAACTGTGGTGTAGATTGTAACATAATGTACGTCTCATATTATTGTACCCCTCTGGTTCTCCAATGTCAATGTACTGCCATCTTGCAATAGTTAGTGCATTGAAATGTATCTTGGCCCACTTTACTACGCCAGATGTACAATTTAATAGTTTTAAAAGGAAACAAATGAATGTGTAAAACGTGACGCACATGAGGCCAGGCTCAAATTATTGGGCCACATTATGCAGTGATCTTCAGCCCCATCATCAGTCATTAACATCCACCAATCCGTTTGTTTTACAGGCTTATCTTGGCCAGGGCCGAGGGGGGCCGGAGCCTGTCCCAGCTGACTGTGCACATAGGAAAGGGGATACCCTGAATGGCACAGCATTCCTAGGGCGCGCACGCGCACACACACACACACACACACACACACACACACACACACACACACACACACACACACACACACACACACACACACACACACACACACACACACACACACACACACACACACACACACACACACACACACACACACACGATAATCTGGCATTAGCTTTAACAGCAGGTTGGAGGAAGTCCATCTCACACACAAGACAAACTAACACAGAGGACCTGCAGCTTTAAAGCCCAGCCTGGGGGTACCTGTACCTACGACCATGTTTGTGAAACAATAGCAGTAAAATGCCAGCAAATCAATGGTTTACTGTGTACTATACATGGATACTGATACTAATTTTCCTCCTGGTTTGGAATGGTGCATCCCAAATAATATATTTTATGATGTTTACAAGGCAAAGAAGTAGGTCATGTTCAAATGAAATCTGTCTGAACAATGATATTGTCCTGAGGGAAAAGACAAGTCATTTCAAATGCTAAAAACTCATGACTCAAAAAGAATCACGAGAAGTTTATCGCAACCAGGAGGAAGATCACTTTATTTTAATTTGAGCAATCTCTCTTTTTTGAGGAAGTTGATATTTCCAAATTGTATTTTCCATTTCACATTCAGTAAGGAAGTGCATTGTACCCAATGGCAAAGTGTATGCATGTAGAACAGTTTGTATAAAGCACTTTATCTTTACTGAGGGACTGACAAAACATTGTAATGACACAATGGACAGCTATAGAGTATAGAGTATTTAGGAAAACTAGAAAGGTCAAATTTGGACAGACACACACATGGGGGTTAAAGATAGATATGTGTAATATATTGCACCAATAGCACAATATGGCTCATCAATTATAATTAAAATAGAGAAGTCTCTAGTCCAAGTTTGAGAAATGGCCCCCTCTACTGTGTAATAGTCCTCATGTCCTACTCCTCTCCTCTTAAGAACTCATTTATAGTTGCAGTATGTGCATAAACTGAGACGACTATACATTAGGTTTAAGTGTGCTGAACAAATACCATCAACACAAAACAAATACAATCTAGGACGCATGTTACAAAAATAATGCATTTAATTTAATTTATAAAACTAAAAAGGACAAAGGACACTGCAGTCGTGATTCAATGCAGTCGCTTGAAGATAAGTGCAGTTACGTTGTTGCCCGTCTTGCCTCCAAATTGAATGCTGGGTGTGGGCAACTGCTGCACCAGTTCAAACCCTGTCAGACAACACAAACAAAATGTGTACAGTGTAAGGTTACTAGATATATGCGGCTAACAACAATGCATTCCAGGATAGCATAGAGCGCACAGAGCGCGCACACACACACACACACACACACACACACACACACACACACACACACACACACACACACACACACACACACACACACACACACACACACACACACACACACACACACACACACACACACACACACACACGTTGAAATTCCAATTGGTTGCCAATAATGGGAGAGATTGAGCAAATCATCACCAACCAATGATGCCATGTATAATGACAGTAAAGCCAAAGAGATTCCATTACCTGAACTGAACCTCTGTAGCAGTTGCTCCTTTGTCCAGTTACAGGAGGTAATGACAAAATATCCCCCCTCCTTAAGCACATCACTTAGCGCTTGGACATAGCGTGTTCTGACTTCATTTGTGTGTTCTGGATTCAGGCTTATTGCGTCAAATGTTCCTTTGTCGACACACACATCAAAGTCCTTTAACTCTGTGGAACAACTCAAGAAGTCCACCTCCTGAAATGCATGATAGTTTTAGCAGGTAGTAGGAGCAGCGGTATTTGTACTATTCAAATGGGCTGGCAGTAGAAATAGTAGTCACAATTGTTTGGATGTTCATGTTCATGGATTTGAAAAGCCTTATCCTACAAAATATAAAGTCTTAGATGTGTGTCGTGGTTAATCATCAACGTGACAAGAGCATGCCTCACTACAGGGTGTCAGGCTTGAATGGCAATGAATGGGCCTCTTTATTCAGGGGGCCGTACAGAAGACATCGTGGTGAGGCAATGAGCCATATACTAACAACCAAGGGTTAAGTTGAGGAAAGATTCATACTGGTGGGAGGGGCAACAAAGAAATTATGTAGGATTGTAGGGTAAATATGTCATCTATTGGCACTACCAATGAGAGGCGTAGCATTGCCCATGACTGCAAAGGAAGGACAGAAAGGATTAAGGCTTGATGTGGGAAGTTATTAAATAAGTGGAAAAAAGAAAGACAAAATGAAGTCACAGCTGGCTGCAATGTAGCACTTGTCCTGTGCTCTCTTGCCCTCAAATTCCATTCCACTCCTTCATTATACTTGAATGCAACTCCGCTATGACCGAAAAGACCATGATGCCAATATTCCATTCAACACACACATACAACCTTTACCACAGTCCAGCTACTTTCAGAAAATGGTCAATATTGACTTTGAAACATATTTCCTACATTCAACTGCAGATTCATACAGGAGAGGAAAACTCCAACCTGAATGGCATCAACTTTCCCCCCCCCCTTGGCCTTGAGCAGATGTGTTGAATCCTGCCAATTACCTTGATACTCTCCTTGAATTTACTTGAGGGGAAATCATTCACCTAATATTTGATCTATTAAAACTATTTTTAATAAAGAAGTAAATATATGAATTGTTATGTTTTACAAATAGCTGTAAAATGAACTCACCTTCACAGATATATTGTTTAAATCTTCAGCCTGAAGTATATCTTTTGCCAATGCCACAGATGCTGCTGAATAATCTATACCTGTAATGTTTGTATAGCCTTCTTTAGCCTTGATAAACAAAAGGAACAAAGGGAAAAGCATTTGTAACGAAAAGTCAAAAAATTAAACAAAAACATGACCATTATAATTGCATATTTGACTTCACCCATACCAGTTCAAGTAGGAAGACTCCATTTCCAGTTCCAATATCCAGAATAGAAGCGTTTTGGGGTATCTTAGCTTTCTCCATCCACCGAATCACACGACTCATGCTTTGTTCACCAAACCTTGCAGAAGAAAATTACAATACAATTCAAAATCTGTACAGAAATAAATAAATAAAAAACTGGTTATGGTGTGCAATAATCAGGTGTGTGATAATCCTTACCATATGTCACCTACATCTCCAATGTCCCTGAATATCTCCAGTTCAGTTTGGTATGTTTCATCCCAGCTGCAAGCAGGTAGTGACAAGAATGTTAGGTTTATATTAAAAAGGTCCCCTATTTTACCACCAGATGTTAGTGTGATTAGTCATTACAAGCCGTTTTGAAATTGTGATGACACAACCTTCTAGTGACATCACAAACGAGTGTCCACCCAGATGTATGATGACTAGATCAGTCTTCCAGCATACCCAGTGGACTGTACAAACTGGTAGGCTTATCTTTTCTTCATACATCTGGGTGGACACTCCCATTTGTCACTAGTCACATGACAACTTTGAAGCGGTTTGTAATGGATAATCAATCACTCACAACTGGTGGTAATATAGGGGCCTCTTTAAAGTGAAGATGACAAACAGCCACAGCTGACTACAGAATCATCTAGCTAGATGTCTCATGCTACCCCGCTAGATGGTGCAGAGCGACCCAACTGAACTTCTCTCGCTACCCAGCCTGGTATCTCACAATGTCCAAGAGACATAGCAATGTAGTTAAACCCACAAATGCAGACATGTGTAATCTATTTAAAATAATAAATATTGTGTGACATGGGTACATTTTGCTAGCCTAGTCCTAACTAGACCTTGGTACTCATTTCATTCATACTAAAGGTCTGCTGTAGAGACAAACGATGTCTCACTTGAAGGCGGGTGCTGTTGCCCAGTGCCACTCTGGATCTGCCTTAACCAATCGCTAACGTTTGGTCGTGACGTATTTCATGCGCCAGAAACCACATTGCGCGCAGTATACAAACGGCAGATGCAGTGAGCATTAGCATTAGCCTCCGCCCGCCTCCGTACTTCCGCTCAATAACTGAAATTCGCGCACGACCTCTACGTCACTGTTCTCAGGCCGCGCCTCCTGTTCGCTGATTGGACCGCAGATTTTGGGGAAAAGAAATCGTTCTAACATAGTAGCATCGCCAGACCTTAGTACTGAAGTGAAATGAAAATTGAGCGGAAGTACGTAGGCGGGCGGAGCCAGGCTAACATTTTGCAATAGTAATATAATATTTATAGTCGATATTATAGACTATTTAATAGATTAGACATATTTTTATAATTTGTCTTTGTTCTTTCAACAATGCATAAACATAGCCAAACTAGACGCCACATACGATATGTCTTTCTAGCAAGATATCCAACTGGACATCTCGCACTACCCTGCTAGACGGCACAGAGCGGTACAACAGTCTGGCAGGGCGACATGCCCCAAGGGGGCACAAAGGGCTGATTTTTGGGACCCAAATGCATCACATTTCTGAAGGCACCACATTTAATACCATCAGTATCAGCCTACCTCCACTGTCACTGGACTGGCCCTGACTGACACTTGAGGGGGGGGGGGGGGGGGGGGGGGGCGCGCAAGGGATCCTCTGATGTAATCATCAGAGTCTGAAATATGTTATGAAATGCAGGGTGCAAAATTATTTTTTTGGCCAATTGGCTAGTGAAATTGTATCAGCTATTCAATAGATTACCATTGTTTTTTTGGCTGGTAAATGTGAAGCAAATCAACCAGCCACTTGCGTATTTTACCAGCAGGCTGCTGCTGGTGGCTGGATAAATGTGTTCATTCTATTTCAGTGTTTCTTTTATACTTTAAAAGCTATTTTTGATGAATAAAACTTATTTTGGTCTCCTTACCAAATAATGCCTACCTCTTAAACTGCACTGGCCCTCGCATAGGCATCTTCAGCCACACCTTGGATGGTGTTACAAATAACAGCCGATTCATTCTCTAAAGATGTTGCATGACATGTCAGTCATCAAGTATGCCAAATACAATGGAGTCAATTGAGTTCTATATTTCTGAAACTTGCTACCTTCTGCATCATGCAGAGTCTGACTTTCACACTGAAAATGGCTTGATTAGGGCTCTGGAAGAGCAAATTAGGTTATTGTAAATACCTACATTCATTTCCCATGGATGCATCATGTACATTCTCATCCAATGTCTGTATTGGATTGTCATGCCTTTATACCTCTTGAGCTCCCAACCTCACTGGAAACAAAGCTTCTGCTTTCTCCATTTGGTATAAAAGGGGATATTATTTTCTGCATTTTATTTTACTGAAAACATAATTGATTCAGGCGAATCCGGCCAGTAGTAAGCTAGCTAGCTATCTAGGCTCTTTAGTGCCAATACAATCCAGTAAATCTGTATCATGTGAAGCACTGAGTTAGCCATTATAGATAGACTTGTATTTAATGTCATGTTCATATCATGCAAGAGCCTGATTACCAATCAATTATTGTACTTCTAAAGCAATCGATTTTTAAGAAACTGAAAATCGTGCATCAGTTTTGTTTTCTTATTGTTGTTGTTGTTGTTTCCACCTGACCACTTCGACAAGGGGATATTGTCAGTAGGAAAGCTGGCGAAATCCTTTCAAAGTAAAAGCCGCACTGTCGGAGTACGTATGGTAGTTTACGGCACTTCTGTTTTATTTTGAAATCTTGAAAACTGGACATGTAATAACCGGTTTGTGTTGGCGCGTGGGTGGCGTGCGTAGTCATAGACATATACGTGCGTAGTACCGTAGTGACAGCCAGCGACCCCCCCCCCCCCCCCCCCCCCTCCCCTCGCCTTTATTACGCACATATCGGTTGATTTGACCAGGTTAGGTGGTAATTTTGATTAAAAACGATTTAATGGGTCAAAAAAGAATTTTGACACATTCTGCCAAAACTGAAAAACCCACTCAGGCATGTGCCTCCAGTCAACGTCGTGTCGCGGCTTAGTCGCGTCACGATATAACAGTACTCGGGGCGATATAGAATAGTATACATATATATTACATACATACATATATACATACATACATATATACATATATATATAATACGTACTGCTGCTTTGTTCCCAGCTTTGAAGGTACAAAATCATCCTCTGAGCCTGGGAGTCCCTTTCCTCCTGTACTGCCGTGGGTCCCCTCTGCTACGTCGGCCATGCTGGACAGGGTGGTCGCACATACGGGTACTTTATGCAAATGAAGGTCCAGTGGTACGTAATCCTACCGCGGGTTACCCCAGGGCTTGCTGGGTGCTTTAATGCGCTTGCGCCGCCCATAGACATGTCTATGCTTGCGCCCACAGGCATGTTGCTGTTTTGTTTGCAAGTTTCTTTTCCGTTAATTTAACCGACAGTCAGATCATTGCTGCTTGTGAAAATATTGTAGTGTTTTTTTGTTTTTTTTTTACATTCCGCACTCATGCGGTCCAGTGTTACCTCGTTCTGAAACAAAAATAAACAAAATATTACCCAGAATAAACCTATTCTAATCCCCAGGTGTGTGGGAGTAGTGACAGTTTATAGATGTTCATAGTTTATATTTTGTGGTTTAAATGTTTAAATACTTAAACAGTATGAAGAAGTAGTATACAAGTTTTGCGTCATTTCATAAAAGTTTGGATAGCCTACCTGTGTAGTTTAAATATTAGTTATATAAAGTATGAAGGAGGAGTTGAGTAGCGAAGTTTTGGAGTAATAATAATAATATTCAAAATACAAATAATTAGTATAGATAATAGGAGTTGTGCAGCTAAAGCGTCACACCTAATACAGTTGTGCATCGACTTTAATCAGCTGGAATTAAAATATGCTTCCCTAGTATATTGTTTTTGGTCGACAGTTGTATTTGTATTTGTTATTTTTACTGTTCGTTTTGTAACGCATGTAACGCCTGTTTTAAAGGCAGAGGTTATATATAACGGCGTTATTGAAAAATAATGCACGCCCTTGGGACGTGATTGACCAATCAGGATCAAGGATGATGACTAATACAGGTCGCTGATTACACTAATTATGGGTCTGCTCCTTTTAAGTACCAGGGCACGGGTAGTGTATTAAACTAGTGAGGACAAGTCCTCTACGTGTGCCCGAGAAAAGGAGCAGCAGTTATTTTTACACCTGTGTTTGTCCTACGATGACACCGCTGTGATCAGGGTCGGCACAGCAGGTGTATTACCGCCACTGGAGTGTGGATGGAGATATGACAGCTAAATATCAATTTAAAAAATATCAATACAAAAATAGAAGTTTTACAATAAACTAATACAACACCATAATAGGCTAATACAAATAATAATAGAGAAAAAATATATTTTCTATTATAGCCTACCGATTTCATGATTTCCCAAGATGTTCATGTAGGTTTTTATTTTCTACACACAACCTGCGGTCAAAGTGACACCTGCATTGAAAACGTATATAGTGCAGCTATTAGGCAATCGTAAAAAAAAAACACATTAATATTTCGTTGTGACGACAAGGTGATTTAGCTTAAATCAGTTCGGTAGGATATACCCCTTTGTTTACAACTCATGAATACAATACAAAACAAGACACTGGAGTGGAATGACCGTTCAGATAATTTGATTACAAAAAACTAAAAGATTAAGGGATATAGAAATGATAAATGACACACACTTCTTGCACACTACCAGGCAGCATCCCCATCTCATCAGAACTCCACAAGAGGAAGAGGGCCATTCACACCTGTTCAATCCTATTTCAATCAAATGTAAATCTACAGTAAATAAATAAATAAGCACCTGCAAATATGAATAAGGATATTGGATTTCGCCCTGGACTCAAATCTTTCTCTTGGAGCCGTTTCCTGCCACAGGTGAATGGGGTGAGAAGCTTGTCAGGGCAAAGTCATCCTTGAGGGTAAAGAGCCATAACCTGAATCAAATCAAAGGGTAGGCTACAACAAAATGGCAAACCCCACCCCAGCCTTTTGTCAGGCATGTGATGACAGCATCTTCTGTCAAGCAATGCAAATGCTTTACAGTCGTCCACTTCTAGCCTAGAGCTTGTACATTTTTGTTTGTCCTGCAGACACATTGGGACACGGTTATTGTTAACGTTTGCGGTAATTCACATTACAGAGGCTGTAGTGATCTCATTTAATTTTATCCAATCACATTCAATTAAATTAAATTCAATGAATCTTTATTGTCCCCGGAGGGCAATTCTGGTGAAGCATATGAAACATTAAAAACATTAAAAACATGGGACACATACAAACATGAGACAGTGACAAAAACACTATCAAACATTAGATTTAAAAAGTGCAATGAATAAAAAAGCACAAGTAGCAGTGGTGTATACAAAGTGCATCAATTAAAAGTGGACTATAATAAGTGATCTATGGCAGCAATGGCCTTGGGAATGAAGGAGCCTTGAGCTCTTGCTCACATTGGACATCAAATAACAACTATGCGCCATAACCTAAGCCATACCACTGTTTGATCACTGCCCACAGTTGACCTTTAACCTTCCTTATCCTGCAGCCACAAGGTCCTTATATAATTGTTTTTTATTTGTATTTATCGGGAATAACAGCAAATCAAAAATGTCTTCGTGCAACTCTTCGGCATTGCTGCCATGGACGTGTAATATTATTATATTATTATAAAGGGTGGACGGCTGCTTTAGGAAGGAATGCAGGAAGTGCATTTAATAACGTCCCTCCTTTCTGGGGGGGCGTGGCCTCGGTCCCAGCTCGTTGAGTGACGTATGGCCGACGGTCGGGGGGGGTGGGATGTTTCCATCATGGCGGCTTCCATTTCGGGTTATACTTTTAGTTCTGTGTGTTACCACAGCGCCAACAGCAACTCGGACCATGTAAGTATTGGCTCCACGTGTTATCAATATCGCCTCGGCGACGGCAAGCTCGTCCCTCCCGCCGGGATTGTCTCTCTAAACATCGCTAAGGCTGTGTTGTTTTCCAGTGTCATCATCATCACCACCATCATCATCATCATCATCACCATCCTGTTGCTGGCTAGCTGGCGGTGGCTAACGGCTACTCGCTGGCCGGCTATGCTACAAAACTAACAAAAAAAACAGTTTTATGCTTCCAACAGTAGCATGCACGAGTTAAAACGTGCATGTTTATAGATAGGCATACCCATTTTTGTGTTGTTTCCCCGAGTGGCCATAGTTTGGTATCGGGGACTAGCCTTTAGCTAGCACCTAGCGAGCTAGTGGAGCCCGGAAGTCACTTCCGTGTGTCACTGGCGCCTCGGGTTCAATAATGCCGCTTGCTTTAAACAGCTACTCGTTCCGTGTTTCGTGGGGTTGAACAGCAACAAGCAACGTGGCTTGCTTGACGTGCGGACACTTCGTGTGTAACACGTCGTTGTCCCGGCCGCAATTGTTTCTGGCTACTTTTTTTTGACAGCTGCCGAAGTTGCACCCCGTCGCCATAATAAGTATCCGTCGGCCTTCACACTAACGCCAACTGCCCGATTTATAACAGTGAGCCGCGTCTGAATCTGTGACATTTGTAATGAAAACGTTTGAGTGTAAAGTGTAAAACATTATTTAACCCACTTGCCACCTATCTCCAGACAGCCATGTCGGCTTTAGACAGCTTTAGACAGGTGCCAAGTTGCTCAACACATTGCTCGCATAACACGAGAAGGGCGAGACGGGCGCGCCTCGTTAATTACGACTGTTTCGCTGACGTTTTCCCCCATGTCCTCTGTTTGTACGTCCCAGATTGTTGGTTTATTATAGGACAACTTATCGTATCTGGTGCTAGGTTCATCTTGATTCATGTACGTCAGATCTTGTCATGTTACACTTGGTCAACGTTTGGAATGGCGAATGTGTGTTTTCGAAGGAGGGCTTCCTGCTGGGAGAAGTGAGGCAAGAGGAGACGGTCAGTATCAGTGACACCCAGATCAGCAGTGCGGAATTGCTTCAAGTAGTTGGTAAGTGAAGTGCACACACGATTCAATTGATGTTTGCTCCATTTGGCTGAGGTGAAGGGTAGATAAAGTATACAGGAAACGATTAGGTCTGTTAAACATTTATTTTGTTGCTTAGTACGTCACCATTTCGTTGAAGGTATTGGAATGGGAATTCTACTTAGAAGTTGGGTCGTAATTACTTAATCGTTATTTTTTTCCCCCACAGAAATTCATAACCATGACCCTTGTGCGCGATTATTTAGGTAAGATAAAAAGCCTGAACTACAAATCGCTGTGTCCAGTAATGGATATGTCTCTTTAAAACTTTGTCCTGTGTAAAACGGCATGCTTACATGCTAAACTCCCCTAAATGATTAACAAAACATAATGCCAATCAAATTGCAAATGATTCCCCTTTTTCTCCTATTTGAGCTTTTTGTAGCTTCAATTGTATCTTCCAGCAGGTTGTAGTACACATAACATTCATCAACAAATGAGCTATCAAATATGGACAGTAGATGGCCCTGTGCTACATGATTCTATACAGTGTGAATAGGGTTTTTGATAGCATGGCTGTTCATATTCTAGATATAGTCTCATGACGCATATTTGTTTGATTTTACAGCTTTTATGACTACGCGGGCAACGTTGACGAAGAAAGTCTTAAGCAAATTCTTAAAGACAGACAGAAAGTAAGTGTTTTTCCTTTGTTCAAGTGCAAATTAATCTGAATTTGTCTTGTATTGTAGTCTGCACATGTTGACATTCTGTTTTTTTTACAATGCACAATTAACGTTCAACTGACAAGCTTAAGCGCTGTCAGATAATAAACACTGCGATCTCCTCCCTCCTCCCTGTGCAGAATGTCATTGGTTGGTACCGGTTCCGAAGGAACACGCAGCAGCAGATGTCGTTCAGGGAACAGATCATCCACAAACAGTTGACCCAGCTGCTGGGCGTCCCAGACCTAGTCTTCCTTCTCTTCAGCTTCATCTCTACAGCCAACAGCTCCACACATGCTCTGGAGTATGTGCTCTTTAGGCCTAACCGCAGGTAATTATGACTGCATGACTCTACAGTGTAGACACTTTCAACACTATAAAGAGTAAGACACGCGCAATCTTTGCCTTATTAGTGACGATGTGTAGTGATGTGACGATGAATATTAATTAAGCAAGAATTACAATTCAAAGATGACCATTTTAAAAAGTCAGCCTTCTATTTGGCCCTTTTCTGCAGCGATAAAACTTTAGTCCTTTTCTACTTGGAACGTAATCTATTCTCAGAAAGTAGCTATATTAAACTATATCATCTCTTAATAACTTAGCGGAGCCATTGATCTCTCTTAATGTGAGTTTCATATCCTAATATCCCGGTACTCTTTCTTTGCTAAATGGTCACCTCTACCTAGCAGGTACAACCAGAGGATCACCCTTACCATACCGAACCTCGGCAACACCAGCCAGCAGGAATACAAAGTCTCCTCAGTGCCCAACACCTCACTCAACTACGCCGCAGTCATCAAAGAGAATGGGTACATATTATATAGTTCATATTATAGTGTGTGTGTGTGGAAATATATACGCAAGCATATCATATTTCCCTATGGAAATTGTGATGTGGGAATTCCTTGCAGGGCTGAGTTCTTCGACAAGGACGGTGTCATGAAGGATATCCGAACGATATTCCAAGTCTACAACGCACTACAAGATAAAGTGCAGGTAAGACCCACAACTCCCATAACGTTACTTTGACTTACATTCACATGCGAGAGCATTCACAAGCGCACCATGATGTAGAAAGATATGGTAACTTGCGTTGTGCTTCCTGTTGTCCTTCAGTCGGTGTGTGGAGAGGTTGAACACAGCGAGCGCATTAAAGAGAAGATTCAAGACGATGTGAACAAACTCAAAAAAGAAATTGCTCTCAGGAAACAGAAGACGGCGGAGGAGGAGAAAAGTACGAAAACAATTGACATTTAAGAAAACCGTGACGAATATGTTGGTGAAGTTTTGTGGACATTTGCCATGCCACTCCCTGCATCTAAAACATGGAAACAAGAGGGCCAATGTAACTGTATAGAGATTCCCTTTATAACTTTTTTGAAGAACATTCTTGCCTTTCAGCATGCAAGTCAATGATGCAGTATTTCCTTGTGATCTATTTTGAGCCTTTAACAAGGGTCCCTCATTGTTTTGTTTCCACCAACAAACATCAATGTGATCCTGTGTCTACTTTTATGTGTTTCTCAGGGCTCTGGGAGGCTCAGAATGCAGAGGCTCATGGGTCGAACCCAGAGGAGGACACAGAACAGTCCAGCGCTTCCCTCATTTCCAGGATAGCCTTCCAAGCTGCACCTGAAGCGGCCCGGCACCTCGCCCAACCCGCCTTCTTTTGCTGACCTCATGTCCCACGACGACTCTCTGCTGTCCACCTCCTCCTCCCCCACCAGTGCAGCCCTGCTTCCCCGGCCCCAGGCGGTCGGTTCCCCGGGCCACCCCAGCCCTGCCTCGCTGGTACTGGGCATGGGTCTTGGGCTGGGCCTCGGGGCCGGCCCGAGTCCGGCTCCCGCCTCCAGCACACCATACCTTGGCAACGGCGACGGCTCGAGCTCCGACTCCCTGGACAGACAGGCTGCGGGGCAGGAGGACGACGACGACGACGACGATGATGACGAAGATAGTAGCGAGTACGAGAACTTAGTAAGCGAAGCCCCAAATTTGCCGACACACTCTGCCAGTATGTTGGCACAGGGGCGCCCGGCAGCGCTCAGTCCGGATGGAGACGTGCATGGCTCACAGACCTCGTAGACCGCATGCCACTGTGTGCCAATGGGACACCAAACAGTATGGTATGGTTAATCAATCAACCAATCAAAGAAAAGACATTTCCTGTATGAGGGAGGAAGTGGCAGCCCTGAAAGAGAAACGGCGCGCACTGGGGGATGTTTCCACTGTACGCATTTCTTATTCGTCTTTAGTTTGATCTCCATTTTTAGGGGAAAACTAACCCGGCTTTGCAGGCTTAATGGGAGTAACTGGAGAAATGTGTTCATCTTTTTACATCTGGTCACTCCATAGTGGATGTGTGTTATTTCAGTGTCAGCGGTGGCAGGCTAGCCCTCTTGGTACGACACAGACTTTAGTTCAGTCTCACTGGATCATGCTACTTCACTTTCACTGGATCATGCTATTAGCGCGTCTCTGAGCACCCAACTAGATACCATTACCTCTTGCACTATTTTTGCCTTCAATTTATTTAAGAAAAGCAAAGGGAAAATATTCTGCGGCCTTCAAACGTTTTTTTTTTTTTTTTATGAAGCAGGCACGTGTTTTATAATTTTTTTTTAAAGAAAGATGTATGTTCACAATAATTTCTTTAAATTGCACAGTTAGAACATTTTGATTTTGGATGTCCATTAGTAGTTTTTTTTTTATACAAGCACAGTATGTCTTTAATGAATAGTCGAGATGCCTATTAAGATGAAGTAAAATAGATTTCAATCCCATTTAATCTTCAACTTCTATACTAGGTGCTGATATATTTTTGTCAGAGTAACAAGTTCATTAATCTCGCTTAATTGACAACGATGTCAGTGGCTCCTTTTTGGATGCACACTGACATCGAATGCGCTTTGCTGCACTTGGCTAATCAGATTCAATCCGATTATTATTATTTTTTTAATATACCCCCCCTCCCCCTTGCAAAACTACTACTAACCTTACACAATCTACAGTCTGTGGACTTAGTGTCTATTAAATTCACTATGGAAGGCCAACTGTCCCATTGTACTGTGTGTACTGTAACCCTGGTTACCCTGGTCATTCTACAGAGTCCACATCAGACCTCATGCATTTAAAACCTGACCATTCAGATGTTATGTATGTAGACGTTGGCAAAAACACTGTGGCTTTGGATTGGTGTACAGTGCCTTCCACTCAGGATTGTGTCACACATCCCTAACTGGACACAGAATGCATTGACTTTGAAATCTATGCTGTTCTCAATGTATTTTTCTCCTTAATTGCTACATTTACACAGCACTTGTGTAATTTGTCACTCCATCTCTACAACTGATATTGAAAACATTGCACACCCTTATATGTGATTTATTTTCCCCTATTACTTTTCACTCTTAACCAAATCGGCAAATGCTTTAAGATGGACCTACAATTTACATATACAACAGCTTTACAAATGTCTTGCTTGCTACTTATTTGAAACTGGAATTGTATCTTTATATGATGTACAGATAGAGGGAGCTTTGGTTCATCCACGTAAGAAGCGTCCCAGGTAAACTTAGAATTATATGGTGATTATTAAATTTTACGCAATTAACTACCAGAACAAAATATTTTGAAAAGGCACTTCTCGGAAAAAAAGATTAAAAACAGAATCAAACAGAATGGTTATAGGTCCTGAATTGACATCTTGACTGCATGAACAAGGTAAACAACGTAAAGACTGTTATATTGGACAAATGCTTTTATATTGTGGCTGAAAGTCAATGCTCACAAGCTGCATAGGAAATAGTTAGGTAAAGCGGAAAAGCTTAGGGACGAGCTTCACTTGTTATGCTGTTGCTTTAGTTTCATGGCCCTGATCTTGTGTCACGCTTTTTGCAATTTCCTAACTCGTTGGGACACAGAAATTGATTAAGGTGAAATTGTTGACATAGCGATTCAGAGGAGAACACTATCACATGTGAATGAGTGAGGGGTACACCAGTGACCCTCATAACTAGGGTTCCTTCTGAGCACTGGATAATATATAAAATCTAATATGATGAATGTAAAGAAAATGGGGCTGCGGAACAGCACGTACTATACTTGTCTCCGACAGTTGGATTACAGGGTGGCAGGTCTAAAGCATTAGAATGGATTTTGAATTTAGTTTTTGAAATTCGTTCAGCTTATAAATGGCAAATAACCAAGCTCGCTGAAGCTGGAGAAAGGAGGTAATTGTGCCCCCTTTCTAAAGGAGGTCATTGCATCTTCAAATGTAGCCTGACTCACAGTTCTCTCACGAGCCCATCTTGTGGGTCTGTCGTCTGGATGTAACATGTAAAAAGGGTATAAGAGTAATGTTTTAGCTGCACAAGTTTTTCCTCCCACACATACATGGTCCTAAATTCGAGTTAATTAAATGAGACGTGTATGTGATATGCTTCCCTTGTTTTCCTTTTTTATTTTATATTAATGTGAACGGTTTAATAGGTTATAGGGGATATATGAACATGCAATTAAAAATAATGCAGATTGCCTAATTTGTGCTTTGAAAAAACTGTTTATTTGTATGCCTTTATTGCATATCCATGCAAAGAAAAAAAGAGCTCAACATATTGCATGAGAGTTAAGCTTCTATATATATATATATATATATATATATATATATATATATATATATATATATATATATATATAAACCACACAGTATATCCATATATGCATTGAATCCAGAGTGTGGTTGACACATGCGTTTGGATTACTATATTACACACTATTTGTTACATTTGGTACAACTTATGTTACACTGTGTACCTATTTAACATCTCGGACGACCGCTCAAGCTGTCATGTATGCTGCAGCCTGCTGCTGCAGTATTTTTACGATGACATCATCCTATCGCTGATGAGGTACCACGGGTAGGGGGGGGGGGGGTGCGTGTGTGTGTGTGTGAGGGGGATGTGGGAAACACAACAACACTGACGACGAACGCCGACGACAACTTAACACCTTCAACCAAAAAAAAAACAACTTAACATTACATTCAATCGAGGCGTTGTGACGCTTTCCCCCCTCTTTCATAGCGGGGTCTTTATAATAAACCATTTTTAATTAAGGGGGCGGGCCGAGCGTTGGCGGGGGGGGGGGGGGGGGGGGGGGGGGGGCGGGGAAGCTCGTCGCTGATTGGTCCGTGTAAGTGGACACCACAGCCGGTTAGCCAATGAGCGCGGCCGGCGGCTTCAGGTGGTAAACCCCGGCCGTGACCGCACCGCGGGATGAGGTTACTCCGCGGCGGTGTGCAGCAGCGCAGCCCTGGCCTTCCTCTCGGAGTCCCCTGCGCCGCCATTAAAGGAGACCAGGATCGACGACGCGGATTTAAAATGATTTGAGAAACATCCCCAACCGGTCGATTTAGGGCTAGGGGGGGGGCGGGAGGGCGGGTGGGGGGGGGGGGATTGGTAGTCGGTGTGTGTGTGTGTGTGTATGTGTGTGTATATATATGTATGTGTGTATGTATACATATATGTGTGTGGTGTGTGTGTGTGTGTACTCCTATCCACACGGACCACCGAGAGCGGTAGATATGCAGCTCTCTACCCAGTAGCAGAAGCTCGACTCCGGGACTAGGACTCGGGTTTCTCACCGGGAGACGCTGGAGCCGGAGCAGGAGCCGTTGCTGCCGTTGTTGTTGTTGTTGTTGTTGTGGTTGTTGTGGTTTGAAACAACACGGCGGAGCGTCAACACGGGGCAAGCAGAGGTAAGGTCACGGCTCTCCTCTCTCTTTATGTGTGTGTGTGTGTGTGTGTAGACCTGCATTTTGAAGGGACTTTTCCTTGTAGGTAGCTGTAATGGTTTACGTTACGCGTGTAATGGGAGCGCACTGGTTGAAAGGCTAATGCTAATTGTTAGCCGAGTTAGTTTTGTGTTGTGTGGCAAAATACACGTACCGGCTTTAAAAAAACAACAACCAAAAAAACCCCCACTTCTCTTAATGTTTTGTGCTGTTATTTCATGTAATTGTAGCAGACGTCCGGTTTAACTCCCCCCCCCCCCCACACACACACACACCGTATAGAGGACGTAGTGGGCTATGGGATCCTGTTCAGTGTAACATGGCAACAAGGTAACTGGTGTTCAAACCGTTGCGAGGTGTACAGTAGTGTGTGTGTGTGTGTGTGTGTGTGTGTGTGTGTGTGTGTGTGTGTGTGTGTGTGTGTGTGTGTGTGTGTGTGTGTACCCCTAAAGCAAAGCGACCCCCAAAGCATTCAGGTGTACAGTAGTGTGTGTGTGTACCCCTAAAGCAACACGACCCCCAAAAGACATTCAGGTGTACAGTAGTGTGTGTGTGTGTGTGTGTGTGTGTGTACCCCTAAAGCAAAGCGACCCCCCCCACCCCCCAAAAAAAAGACATTCAGATTAAAGCCACCCTCGTCTTTTAAATATAGCACCAGGATGCAGGTGACATGATGCACTGAGGAAGTCTCTGTAATGTTGCAGGCCAGCCGTCGTCTCTCGCCCCGACGTTGAATTTCACACGTCTCGTTTTTTTTATCATGTAAAAAAGGCTTGTAGGAAACACAGGGACGATGACGACGACATGTTGTGCTCGTCGTTTTTCTTTTCAAGTTGTTAAAGTAAAGCAATGTTGCCCCCCCCCCCCCCCCCCCCCCCCCCCCCGGTCCGTTAGTCACGCCCTCTGCAGTTAAGTGCATGCTTACACAAAGTTTAGGATGCAGCGTCTACGAGATTAATAGTTGGAGCATGCACTTGCATGCATGCATGCAAGTGTGTGTGTGCATGCATGCATGCAAGTGCTTGGTTTGTCACATCACATATCGGATAACGTTTGACTAGTGACAGACACATGGTACGGAAAAAATATCTAAACCAATAGAGTAAAGGTCAATATTTCAGACTTTCAGAGTGATTTGAATTCAGACAGTGATTTGAGTTAAGACTATGCTGAATACCATTTGCAACTTCAAAAGGGTTTTTGCACCCACAAATAGCACAGCACCTGACACTGCACCGGTGCTCTAGGGTCATTTAAATATATCAATAGTAAACTATTGCAACATTTAAGTCAAGATCACACGCCTGTTGCATGTTCCATTGTCTTGTTGCTTTATTAAGCATTCATTTATGTTATTGTGTTAAAATGTAGCGTCAAATTCACAACGCAGGCTACAATTTTCCATTGCGTACTAGTCCAGACTATTCTGGTGCCTTACATGGTGGTGCACACAAAACGCTTCCCTCCTACTCGATGTTATTTACTGTGCCACACAAATTAGTGCCGGGTCAAGAACTGTAGCGCTTTCTTTTTTCATAAGAGCGATTCCCCTGTTGGATTTGCCAGGCAGTGTTTGGTACAGGCGGACCCAGATGTTGAGCAACACAGGTGCAGCTCAATCTGTTTTGGGTGTCCCACTTGAATATAGTCAAATTCTGCCCTTTGTGAAGAGATGCACCTGTGGGATCGTAGCGGCAGGGTGCATTGTTTTTAAGTCGACTAGCATCTATCTATTTCCTGAATTTGCTGTATGGGATCAATACAGTATGTAAAGTATAATCTATCTTATCTTTTCTCAAATTACGTTTTTAATCAAGGATCTGTCAAAATGAGTACTAGACCATTTTATTTAAAAACCATCGTGTATGCAATGCCTCGGAGAGCTCTCCAAGAATCAGGGATACAAACACAAACTGAAGTGGAAGGAATGCGAAAGAAATTAAAACTTAAAACAAATCACAAATACAGATCCGTCCCTCTGTTCCAGTGCGCCACCTCCGCAGGCTAAACTAAGCTGTGTTTTCCTTCCCCTGGGTCCTAGCGTCCCGCTTGCCTGTGTGATCCCCCCGAGAGAGGACCCGCCGCGCTGAGAGCTCCTCTGAGCGGCAGCGAGCCTCCTGTAGCGGCCGCCCGACGATGACAGAGGTGGGCACCAAGTGGGCCTGTGACTACTGCACGTACGAGAACTGGCCCTCCGCAATCAAGTGCACCATGTGCCGCGCTCAGAGGCCCAGCGCGGGGCCCATCATCACGGAGGAGCCCTTCAAGAGCAGCCCCCCTCTGGATGCCAGTCGCCATCAGTGGGACCCCGCAAGCCACAGCAACAGCCCGCCGCAGGGCGGGGGCTCCAGCCTCCTCATCTGCCCAGACTCAAGCGCCCGCCCCCGCGTGCGCATTGTCGACGTCCCCGAGACGCCCCCCAGCAAGTGGTCGTGTCACATGTGCACCTATTTGAACTGGCCGCGCGCCATCCGCTGCACCCAGTGCCTTTGTCAGAGGCAGCAGCAGCAGCAGCAGCAGCAGCAGCAGCAGCATAAGGGGCATCGTGCGGGACAGACGCGCAGTCCCACAGAGCTGCCCCAGACCTCGGGCTCCGGGTACCGCTCTGCGCCCCCCACCACACCCACCGACCCCTGCGAGGAGTACAACGACCGCAACCGGCTCAACACCCGGGCACAGCACTGGACCTGTACCGCCTGCACTTACGAGAACTGGCCCAAGGCGCGCAAGTGTGTCGTGTGCGACCACCCCCGGCCCAACAGCCTATTGGCGGAGTCCATCGAGCTGGCGTCCGAGCCCGAGTGCCAGCCGGCCCCGTCCATCCTGAACGAGCAAGAGCGGGACAACCGGAGGGGTGTGGTAGGGATAGTGGGTGGGGTGGGCGTTGGGGGCGTTGGGGGCGGGGGCGGCGGGACAGGGGGCTGCAGCAGCAGTCAGCGGAGGTCGCCGCCCACCCCCAAGCGGGAGTCAGAGGTGAACATGGACTTTCAGAGGATTGAGCTGGCGTCGGGGGCCGGGATCGGGAGCAAAGAGGAGCTGGAGGTGGACTTTAAAAAACTGAAGCAGATTAAGAACCGAATGAGGAGGACCGACTGGTTGTTCCTCAACGCCTGTGCAGGTGAGTGTCGCAAAGTAGCAGCACTGCACTATGTGTTCATGGGGTCCAGGTTCTGATTTGTGTCACTCTGGTTATGAGTCAGGTCAAGTAAAAGCCAGCTGGTAAAAGTGTGCTCCCATATAGCAAACAGCTAGCTGCCCTCTTTACGGACTGCACGAAGCCCAGGTGGAGATATTTATGTTTTTTACATACTAGGCATTCTTGCCCTTTTTGTGGTCTGTATTTAGTTTGTACAAACCTGCTTGAGTCCTCAGTCCTCATAACTCCTTACCATCCCCAGTGAATGTTGGTGTGACCACCCACTTGTCATTATAGTCAGTTTGATTATTGTGTTATTGTATCTCACATGCTTTTTTGTAATTATAATTTCTGCATTTTATTTGTTTCCATAGCCCATACTATAGCCCTGTGACTTCTATGGTTATTTTCAAGCTGTGCAATTGTGCAAAATATAGGTATCTAATTTTAGCAAAAGGATCATGCGGCCATACGTCCTTTTAAAGTTCACAATAATAACCCAATGCTCCCCCCCCCGTGCCTTACACTCCCTGAACATCTAACGCAGTTTCTTCAAAGAATAACAAGTTAGGTCAAAGAATAACAAGTTAAGTCAGTCTTGATAAAGTACTGGCTTATACAATGGTCAACATGGTTTAGAAAGGAGTGGAGCGTCAACAAACCACCTGCCTATGGAGGGCAAGCGACTATTAAAGACCATTGTACGCATGTTGTTGCGACATTGTTCTTTCTGTAGACGGTGAGGTGCCAGGCCAACAGAAAACGGCGGCATCTCTATTGCATGTGACCCTTCAGTCTATTTAGCTTACCCCCCTTGGAGGCCAGGTCCTATCAGTTTTTATGGCTGTAGTGCCTCTGGTGACAGTTATTATCAGTATGCCAATACCCTCCACGGTCCCCCCCCTCTGTGTTTATGGTCCCTCGAGGTAGCGGAGACCCCCATTACAGGGCATGGAGGATTCCCTAGTCTCCACACGCACACACACACACAGACACGGACACACGCACACTGACACGCGCATGCTCACGCGCACTCACACACAGTCCAGTGGCCCGTAGGATCTGCTGTGCTATAAATGGCATGACATGGTGTAGTCGTGCTACCCATAAATAAAGAAGTTGTGTGTGTGTGTGTGTGCGTGTGTGTCTCAGCCAAATGACGGCGTGGTGGTCATGGTTGTGTCACATAACAATACCTCACAGTTATGGGAGTTCTCCTGAAACCATCTAATGACCTAATACATCACGATGGGCCATACAAAGATACCGACTTATTCTGTCTTTTTTTTTGGTTGCCCAAAGACAGGGCTTTCACAAGGTTGCTTTTTTGAAATGCAAACACAACAAGCGTGCACGCGTAGGTTGACCTTCACTTTCCCATTGGGAAACATAAAGCACCAAAGCACTTTCATATTGTATGAGAATAGTTTGTGTCACATTGATCTTGTTGAACCCAATCATTTGTAAAATGAGTTGCCCCTAAGCCCTGGGGTATGCTGTTGTCTATATGTGGCAGTTGTGATCGCACATTTAAGACCGCTGTTGAAACAATCTAAATGGAAAAGCATTTTAATCTAATTGCATTTAAAAAGCAAATCTGCACAGGAATTGTAGTGTAGTGCAGTTTCTCTGCCGACACACTCAACCTGTTCGTAAAGTGCAGATCAGAGGATTAGCTCGCTGGAGGGAACTCACTGTCGTCCACGGTTAAGGCCCTGACACACCAAACTGACGTCAGAGAACTAGCGCTGATGAAGGCCGACTGTCGGTCTTGGCCAAAAAGTTGCACTTGAACACACCGCAAAGACTTCTTACACCGCTCTCGCTCAGATGGTTTCGTAATATAGCTACTTCTAAACGAGAATATGTCTGATAAGAAGTTGCAAATGGCAAATTAAATGAAAAATGAGTAGGGGTGTCACGATTTCGATTTTAAATCGAACTCGATCGAAATGAGCTTTCGATTTCGATCATTGAAATCAAAAGCAGGATCGACAAAATCGAGAATCTAATCGTGACCTTAAAATCGACTTTTGCCATCAGCCCGGTGTGTCAGGGCCTTTACAGATTCTCATCTTTAACTGTCAAGGAGTTTTCTTCTCATTGCCTTGTTAAGAGCCCTATTAAACAGCACGAACCACACAGGGAACTCTCTGTGAGCGTCAGAGAGAGTGTGAAATGAGCATCTTTGCATTAGTCTCTGTGGTACTGATGGTTATGAATATGGATGATGGGGGGGGCGGTAATACAAAAATGAAAAAAGATTTTGGCTTGTCTGCTAATGTAATACAGTATGTATACAAATCAACGTACATAATCTTGCTAGACATAGATGCTAGGCTTATGTCCTTAGCCTATATAGCATGATACAGCCTAAATGCTGGCTATATCCATTTAAAATGAGCTCATACGCAGACTAAATGCAAACATAATGCCTCTACTTGCTATGTCATCATATGCAGCGAATAGATGATGGTTAAACAAATGCACAATATCACATTTGTTTACTTATCAGCTCTTGATCTGATTGGCCCCAACCCCTCTAATACAGTGTCTCTGTAAGAGTAAGGCGGCACAGACGTAGACACAGTCGGGCAACAGACGGACGCTGCTCCGATGCTAGGGCATTATACTGTGGAGCTGGCATCCTGCCCTCCTCTCTGGCCTGGAGACACTCTCATCTCGCTGGAAGGCGAGCTGTTTACCGAGTCTGCACGTACGATCCTGTCACTTAGCGTGGAACTCCTATGCCTATCATTACACCTAAAATGACCTGATGACAACAACACTGGATGTAACTGTGTTAGAGTGGCTGTTTCTTGCTGTTTATCTGGGTCAAGCGTGTATTATTGTCACTGACGGTGGCCTTGGCCTGCCCCGGCTGTCATTTTGATGGCGGGGCCATACCAGTTGGTGATCAATCAAAAACCCGAGATGCGTCTGTGTAAATGTCAGAAGGGACAGCGTCGTGTCCGCCCGGTGGTTCATTCTGGTCCTGTGAAGGGAGAGACTTGGTTGGCTGTCCATCAGATTTAGTCTGGATGAAGGCTGTGTAGCAGTGATGAAGCAGAACGTCCACGCAAGATTCGTTTTTGTAAGCGTTAGCTTCCAGCTTCTGACTCCTGCTAGTGATTGCATAGTGTAAGCGACAAGGTGCAGAATCAAAATCAGATTTCACAATATTATATTTGATATAATAATGATTTATGTGTAGTATGATGATATGGTGGCATTTTGGTTTTAGCATTTGCATTAAATAATACAAAAAATTCAGGGGCTAAAAGGGGCTGTAGGTAAGATTCAGGCTATAATTTGGTTGTAATTTCTGAGAAAATCCATAACCCTCCGTCAGCTATTAGTGAGTGAAAGACTATGCAAGAGCTAATCCACGACGAGGTGTGCATGTATCAAAAAATAACGGCGGCTAAGAAAGTTCTTAGCCCTCGTGTCGTGCATTATTTTTCGATACATGCACACCTCGTCAGTGGATTATCCCGCTTATACCATGGCCACTTGCGAATCATTAAAATGAAAGGGTGTTGATTCATACTTTAGGGTAATACTCTCTCAAAGTTACAGCTTTTAGCTCGCACTACTTTTTGTGTCCCTGGATATAAAAGGCAAATGACCAGAGAAATGTCTGTGTCTGACTAATGTCTTGGTCTGACTAATGCCTGGAACGCAATCAGTTAACATGAGATTCATATGGAATGCAACGTTACCTTATTACTCCAGTAAATAGAGACAGATCTTAGTAACGACATGGCAACATTACCTTATTACTCTGGTAAATAGAGACGATCTTAGTAATGACGTGGCAACGGGGAAGCTTTCTAAACGTAGTCCCATCCAAGTCTGGTCCAAGTTGACAGTTATTAACGTTTCGTTTACCAGATTCATTTTTAGACCGGGAATAAGACTGCTTATGTTACGATCACGTCATAGCCGTGCAGTTATCGGAAGTTAATCAACAGCCCTCCAGCCAATCAGAATCGAGTATTCACCCAGGCCATGGTTTAAGTGAGAATATCTGCTCCGGCTGACTGTGGGCCTGCCTCTGTAGGAGTATTGTGATGGTGATGGTAGGCCACTCCCGGGGGATTTCTGATAAGGAAATCTTCGTTTTATACTTCTTCCATCTCTTGGTGTACACTGGATATAATGTACTTTCCTTTCTTGTCCTCAGTCCATTCCTGAAAGAGCTACATGTAGAGTACGCTAGCTGAGGGCAGACATGTCCAAGCCCACACACTAATGTGTTGTGAGTGTTGTGGGGAGTGGCTGTGCTCATTTCCACATTTCTCTAAGCCTCTATGATCTAGTTTCTCATCTTTCAGTCCTCCCACCCGGTTTCTGTCTCTCGCTCCCACTCTCTCTCTCCCACACTCTCTCCCTCTCTCTCTTTTACTCTTTCTCTCTCTCTTGCACGCTCTCTCACTACCCACACAGACAAACAGATTATGCAGCTTGTGTGTGTGTGTGTGTGTGTGTGTGTGTGTGTGTGTGTGGTCCTTTTTGAAGCTAGCACAGAAGCTCAACAGCAAGGAATGCTGTCTAATGTACCAGTTGACACAGGAATGTAAATGCCAGAAATGGAACTGGCAATTTTGGGGAAATTACTGTTGTCGTGGAAATGTGTTTTGTTAATTTTTTGTTGACACAATAGTCATACACTCAATTAGTTTTCCCTTTTGTTTTGGCTGATATCGTCAGCCATGTTTACTTATTGGCTAAATAAATAATGCATTAATAATAATTCCAACAATGCCGGAAATGTAAGCAGTAATTCTATTCCTGGATGTGTTAATCTTAACCTTGGGCATTTATAAAAAAAATTTCCCCCGGAGGAGACATTCACAAACTGGGCTACTTTCAGTCTACTTTATTTCCCATATTTTCTTCTCAATGCATATCGGTGCATTTACATTGGTCAATAGGATCTCTCCCTTCCCTCCCCCCCAGGTGTGGTGGAGGGCGACCTGGCGGCGGTAGAGGCCTACAAGTCGTCCGGCGGCGACATCGCACGGCAGCTAACGTCGGATGAGGTGCGTCTACTGAACCGACCGTCTGCGTTCGATCATGGCTTCACCCTGGTGCACCTGGCCATCCGCTTCCAGAGGCAGGACATGCTGGCTGTGCTGCTCACCGAGGTCAGTGGTAGAGGAAATGTATAACACCATTAGAATTGAAGTACTGTAGTGCTGCAGCGATGTCCTGGCCTGCACATTTCTTTCTGCAGGTGTAATTTTTTTAAATTTTCAGTAAAAATGAAATGCAAAAATGACCCACTAATAGTGAATCGTATTGCAATCGCAATATCGGTCAAAAATAATCACAATATGATTTTTCTGCCATATCATTCAGCCCTAGATTATACCTGAGCTTCTGTAGGTTTTCACCATGCCTCCCGTTATTTCTTTCTGAAGCCCTCTTCCCCTTCTTTCTCAGCTGTATTGGACACATGTCGTGGTGCCCTAGCAAGACCAAATCGAAACTCGAACTTGTATTTGTGAACCATCTGAAATGATGTTAGAAAAGCTCAAGCAAAACTTTTGTCCCATCACATTTCCAATGAGGCCCTTTTTTTAAATGGGTGTGGCAGCAGGGTGGTCAGAATACCCATATCGTCTGTTAAATACGGTTTAAAATATGGCTTTGATTGGCTGAATATCTTCACAGGCTCGGACAGGTTTAATATACTGTGAAGGCTGTGATGGGTTTAATAAAGTGTGATGGCTTTCGACAGGTTTAATATAGTGCGGCAGTGGCAGCAGTAGTATGGGCTCTGCGTTCCTGATGATGCAGCTTTTGGTGCGCAGACTAATTTGCACACTTAATCCCTTGAGCTCGGCAGGAACACAAGAGGCGTCACAAGGGCATCGATATATAAGGGGAGGAAGACGGATTGGTATTCTGCCTTACGCTCCCAACATTGCGTTGCTTGTTAGCCACAATACAAACACCCTGGCTGGGGTTTCGCTTGTCAATAAATGCGACGGGGCAAAATTAGATCCACGTCCATAAAATGAGTCACAAATCTGACAGCAGGAATGCAACAAAATACAATTCATGCTGTAATAGTAGTTGAGTAGAGTTGGGGATTGTGATGCCTTCCACATTAAAGTGGAAGCTTCATGAATTATGATGTGTTGCTGTTCATTCAAAAGTGAACCGTGTGTGTCCCAGATAATCTGTATCCCAGGGCTCGTGCGTATATCTGGCCTATCGGAGAGGTCAGCCAGGGTGTCCCGGCAGCATTAGCCAATACACTGTGTGAATACCTGAGCTCTGCTTTGCTTCAACCGTATGACAAATATAATTATCTTGGACGATATCACGTTCAAGCAAGCCAGGCACAGAATCCCTGCAGTTATTATAAAAGATATGCATACAAATCTAGATGACACCTAAATGTTGAGGAGCCAAAAAGGAAGTAGCTATTACCTCGTGTTGGTTCTGATGGAATCAAGTGGAAATTCAGCCGCCATCGCCAAACATTAGTCTCATGACAGATTTTACTAGTAATTACTTTCTGTCTGCACGATCAGCACCTATTGCTAAGTGTAAGTGAACCGCCTGTTTCAGCTTGAATTCGAACACTATCAGATTTTTAAAAAATCCTTATAGCTCTAGGAAGGTGGGCGAGACTTGTTGTCCCCATGGTTACGGCCCACGGCAACTTTGTGATCCTTTTTTTTTAAGCCAGTACCGTCGTTTTGTATTAGCGTTATGACACTTCCCTTCGTCGTGACGTTGAAGGGACACCTTCGAGGCACTTCGAGGTCACGAAAAGAACGCAACTTGAGTTCGAAGCGGAGTATAACGTTAACAAACTGGTTGGCGGAGACTGGCAAACACATATACACCCTATTTTCTCTAAATGATGGTCTTATTTTAGTAACAGTGACAAAATGGCATAGACTACTATGTTGATCATATAAGACATATTACTATGTTTAAAACAAAACAAAAAAACGCTTTTGGGTTCACTGCTACTATAAGAGGTGGGGCAATGGGATACATGGGAGCCCTCCTCTTTATTCGTTCTTTTACTTTTTCCCCTTCAAGCCCTGAGACTATAAATAGCGATAAAGTGCTGTACAAATGAACTTTAATGGAATTTGAATTGATCAACACTATTGTGGCTGTTTATTTTATTTAAGATTTATTTGGCAGGGACAGTACACATTAAGCAACAATTTCAATGTAAATGTTTTAGCCAAGAGGCTAATTTACATCTGTAGTCCCCGGGCCGGTCGACAACATAACAATTACAATTAAGTTAAAATTAAATGAAAAAAATAATCAAAACAAATGTTCCTGTCCTCTCCTTCTCCACCACCTCCGCCCTCTCTCTCCCTCCTCCCTGCAGGTGTCACAGCAGGCAGCCAAGTGCATCCCGGCCATGGTGTGTCCCGAGCTGACGGAGCAGATCCGCCGCGAGGTGGCCGCATCCCTGCACCAGCGCAAGGGCGACTTCACCTGCTACTTCCTGACTGACCTGGTCACCTTCACCCTGCCAGCAGGTAGGCTCCCAAACCAAACGCCCCTCAGCCCACCCCAGACCATAGCCATTCACAGTCATTCAAGCCATATCCTGCGCTATGGTCCCCATGGTTGTGTTTTGAGTTGTGCTCCGAATACCCAAGTGTTGGTAGGAAGTAATTTAGCAAGCTCTTTTATCGTAAAGCGACTTATAGTGAATTTTAGATGCATGTCACTTAAGGAGCAGGTAGGGGTTAGACATCTTGCTCAAGGATAACTAAAAGCAGGCTGTGGACATTAGGGATCCAACCCAGTACCTTTTCCACTGGGGGTCAAACACCTGGGCGACTACACTTTCCTGTTATGCTTTCTTACTTTTTATCTTTCCGAATTTGTTTTGCAGGAGAGATGCATTATGGGGAATGACCTAAAACAACAACAACAGGGCGTTACTTGCTGCTGTCGCTCGAAACAATCAGGCTGATTGATGATGCAGTGCATCTCTCTTTTTTTTTTTTAGTAAAGAAACAATATAATCCACAACGAATGCTAGCTGCACTTGACAAAGTCTTCGGCTTGTTTATTGTTCAGAGCGTAAATGCTAGGGTATTTATTTAAGATGACAGTTTACATTACACGCTCTGTTAAATGACGTAGAAGTGTCATGAAAACCACCCTGCTGAACAAATCAGCCACGCTGCTTCAAAGGATCACTTCATTTAACGCGCTTCTGCTTTTGTATCCAATCATTTCTATCCAATCATTGTTTTTTTTTTGTTTTTTTTACCCACTCTGCATACTAGCTCAGCAGTCCAGACCAAAAGTATGCAGTTGAAGGCTGGTTTTGTTGGCTTCTGGTGTAGAGACTTGCTTGTTGTTGGAATGCAGAGCAGACGTAATGTGAAGGTTGTCAGTTTGGTGATTGGCCGCGAGCCAAAGGCGAGTGCTGCTTTTTTAGTGTTTGCATATTATTGCCCGAACCCCCCTTAATAATGTAACCCTAGCTGCACCGTTGATTACTGTGCTGTGCAGCATTGTGTGGACTTTGCATTGCATCCGATGCGTATTGTTTTAAATTTGTTTTTTATTTCGTCTTCAGTTTGTTGCGAGGGTAACTATGCTGCTAGCATTGCTGTGTTATGCTCAGCAGTCAGAACAATGCGGAGCTTGGAGACCCGCCACCATAGAGAGCCACTCTGTTCAAAGTCAATGCTTTCATTTATTTTAGCTGAATAACAAGCTTCTGTTGTCAAGGCCCCACAGCGTGGACGGTGCTGAGCAGCAAGGGCGGTTGTGTTGGGAGAAGAACAAAACAACAGGCTTTTCTTTTCCGGTTTTAATAACCAGCAGGGTGGAAACCAAAAACACTCGTCTGTCCAGATCATGTTTATTAGCCATGCATGTGGGTCTCGGCTAGGGCCGGGCGTTATTTGCCAAAATGTTCAAGTCTGATACAGGTCATTTAATATCTCGAACGATGTGTATCACGATATAGCATGTTTTCTGGTAATTCAATAAATAAATAGTGTATATAAAATAACCACATGGTAAAGCCTATTTTGTATACTCCTGTGTGAATTAAATGTGACAAATAAAAGGTACTATTGTCTCATTTTTTCATCACTTCAGTGTAATGCAGCCTTTAAAACCAGGAAAAGACAAAATGCCGTATCACAATATTACAATGTCCAAAATCTAAGACGATATCTATTCTCATATCACGATATATATACCATATCGATAAGTTGCCCAGCCCTAATCTCAGCCCATCTGATTTTTTTGTTTCTGAAATCAATAATAATAATAATAATAATAATAATAATATGTAGTAACAATCATTTTTCAATCCTTTTTTGTGTTTGCAGACATCGAGGATTTACCCCCAACGGTTCAGGAGAAACTGTTCGACGAGGTCCTCGACCGAGACGTACAAAAAGGTGAAATATCAATTATTCATGATGCACACATTTATCCGCAGGATATAGGCCAGCGGTTCACTTAAGACATGGACAACGGTAGTACACGTCTTAACTGACTCTTCACCGGCTCTATCTGGAGGCCCATCTCCAGAAACCGGAGCACAGCCATAGAAGCGTGTTGGCGAGCGGTGCGGAGGTACTGCTGGTGCTATAGACGGGGAGCCGGGCGGTGTAACGTTACAGGTGTTGACTTCGCCCCACCCCCCATCGCCGGCTAGTCTTCCTGGCGGCCATTTCCTCGGCATGTGTGTCAGTTGCGTTCATTGGTGCTAATCAAGCTAATTGGGTCTCGTTTTTTCTCTGATTTCCCGCGGGCCCCCCCCTCTTGCATGGATATTGTGTGTGCGTGTGCATGTCCGTGTCTTTGTGCGTGCGTGTGTCCGTGTGTGACTATGCACTCTTCTTTCATATGTTTGAGTTTGGTTTGTAGACGCACAACATGGCTGAAGAAGATCTCAGGTCATCTTACAGCCCCCCCCCCCCCCAAATGGCAGATAGAATGACACGTGCAGGTGGAGCACTTAATGTACTGACCTACAGTTGCCCCCCCCCCCCTCCCCATTGTTACATGACAAAACAATACCGTGTTGTAACTTGGTCTGCTGAAACACTAATCCTCCTTGACCATGATTCAACATTCATATCGATTGAGTGACTGACGTCTTCATTGTATTTGTGCACCCCCCCCCCCCCCCCCCCCCCCTACCTCCCCTGCCCCCTCCCCCCCTGGTTCAGAGCTGGAAGAGGAGTCCCCTATCATCAACTGGTCCCTGGAGCTGGGCACGCGGCTGGACAGCCGGCTGTACGCGCTGTGGAACCGCACGGCCGGGGACTGCCTGCTGGACTCGGTGCTGCAGGCCACCTGGGGGATCTACGACAAGGACTCGGTGCTCCGCAAGACGCTGCACGACAGCCTGCACGACTGCTCGCACTGGTGAGCTGCCGGGGGAGACGCCCGTCCCACTCAACACACATTGAGGCTTATTTGTGTTTCTTTGCATTTTGAAGCTTTTATGTCGCCTCAATCGACTCAAATTTGTTATAGTCGATTAATCGTTTAGGACGTTTATCATGTACACATACCAAACATTTGCTGCTTGATGCTTCAGAAATTAAAATGATTGGTTCATGGATCGTTATCCAATGAATACTTAATTTTTTTCTTGGCTGTTTGTCAGATAAAGCAAGCAAATATATGACACCACTTTGGACTCTGGTAACTTGGCGATGGTGATGGCATTTGCTATTATTTACGACATTTTCTGGACTAAATGATTCATGGATGAATGGGGAAAAATCTCGTTAGATGAATTGGCTATGAAAATAATTATTTGCAGCCCTACTTCTAAGTAAAAACGCAGCTCACTTCAGTTCCCTTGTTGTTGACGCTCCACAAGGGAGGGTTAACCTTAACCCTAACCCTCACCTGGCAAGGATAGTTTCCCTGGTAACTTGATTGGTTGATAGGCTTATTATTGGCAGCACGATAAGTAGTATTACGGCCTGGTGCACACAATGGTGAGGTTTAGTAGCCAGAGTGTGGGGCTTGCGTCGTGGGCCTCCACTATAGGTGCTTAACTAATCATCCAGGAAGGACAGAGGCTATCGTGCGTGTAGATGTTTCAATCGATACACATTTATGGCAACTCACACAAAGTCCTCCTTCAGGTTGTATCTGAAGGATAATTGCATCGTTTAGAATGAGAGCGACTGCAAACATTTGATGTAATTTGAGTCAAAGTTGGCTCCAAGCGAAGTCCGCTGCAAGTGTTTAGATTACGCTGGTCCCAGTTAAACGAATAATATACAAAACTAGTCTGTGTTTATTCCTGGAATGACAAGTGGTTTTCAACTGCGTCCATCTCGCTGTCTTCTGTGGAACCCAAATATATATATATATATATTGTGTGTGTGTGCGTGTGCGTGTGCAGGTTCTACACGCGCTGGAAGGAATGGGAGTCGTGGTACTCCCAGAGCTTTGGTCTGCACTTCTCCCTCCGGGAGGAACAGTGGCAGGAGGACTGGGCCTTCATCCTCTCACTGGCCAGCCAGGTACAAACACACACATGCTCGAACACACACGCTCATTTGTATTTCATGCACAAATACATGTGTGTGCACGCACACACACACACACACACACACTAATGCACACAAACATACATTTACATCTTCACATACACACACTAGCATACATTCACACATGCGAGGAAACGCTAATTTGCACACACACACACCAATGCATGCATTTCCATATACACAAAGACACACACACACACATTCCCTGTGACTGTGTTACATGATGCAACACATGCAGCCATCGACCATAAATTATGAAAGTAGCCCCATTCCTGTAGCCCTTACTCTTAAGACTCGCACTCTCGCCGCGCACTCATTAAACATAACTATGGCTGTACAGGAGTACGTTTTACGCCGGTTAACTAATATCCTACGAGTCGTTCTACATGTACCAGTTTGTTGTGTTGTTTTTGTTTGCAGCCCGGAGCCAGCTTGGAACAGACCCACATTTTTGTTCTTGCACACATACTCCGAAGGCCCATCATCGTCTACGGAGTGAAGTATTACAAAAGTTTCCGCGGCGAAACACTCGGTTACACACGCTTTCAAGGTAAGCATCTGCTGTCTGTCTCGCTTTCTTTTGGCTTCTCCTCTCCTCACGCTTGTTGTGTCAGGCCGGGAATCTTGTAGTATAACTTGCGTGTTTTTGATCCGGGGGCTGATTGTAGTCTAGGCGTGGATGACAGTTGGCCCCCAGCAATAGCATTTACATCACAGTGTTGTACCGCTCATCTCAACTCTCTCAACGCTCTCGCTCTCTCTTTCTCGCTCTCAAACAATCAACGTTGTTATTGTTCCGTATGGAAAGCGTAAGCCTCTGTGTGTCTGCATAGCCGACATAGTAGACATAGTAGACATAGCAGACATAGCGAGAGTACCTTGTTCGGATTGGTGGCGCCAGCTTGTTCAGAGCCAATCATTCCAGTGACTTTCATTCGTTAAAAAAGGCATTTTAGCATCCTGTGACTTTGGCATACTTGATCTTGGTCTGAACAGGGCAAGCATTTCGCGTAACAAAAGGGTGTATGGGGGTGTATGGGGGTGTATGTGTTTCTATACAGAGAGAGACTTGTTTTGTTTCTTTGCTATTGCATTGTTTTTGCCATGTTCCAGTAGACCCATCCATAAGGGAACATGTGTAAACCATCATAGCCTCCGATTCCTCCCATCCAATAGTAGCTCTTCCACAGCGCGTGTATGTGTGTGGTGGGGGGGCGCATGAGGCTCCAGAGTGAAAACAGTCTGCTTTTAATTTGAGCCCCAGCCTGCTAGGGTTTAGCGCGGGGGGATGATAAAAGCATTGCCGTAAAAAAAGGGGCAGCCTGTTGCACTATCACAAAAAAATATCCCTGAATCCAGGCGCCCGTAGGGGAAGGGCCGTTCTGAAATGGTCGCCAGGTGAACCCAATGAACACAATGGGAGACTGTTTGGAGGGGAGCGGAGAGGGCGAGGTGCCGCTTGTGCCAAAGCGGTGGGCCCTTCAGTCAAGAGCGGAAGTCATGAGATCAGACGCTACGTTGGCCAAGAGGCTTCAGCTGCGGCGGGAGGAGGGGAGAGTACAATGTACCACTGTTGTGACTCCATGCGGCTGCTGTCCCCCCTCTAGGTGTGTACTTACCTCTGTTGTGGGAGCAGAGTTTCTGCTGGAAGAGTCCCATCGCACTGGGCTACACGCGGGGACACTTCTCGGCACTGGTGGCCATGGAGAACGACGGCTTCGACAATCGCGGCGCGGGCGCCAACCTCAACACTGACGACGACGTCACCGTGACGTTCCTGCCGCTGGTCGACAGCGAACGGAAGCTGCTCCACATTCACTTCCTCTCGGCACAGGAAGTAAGGATCCTGCGTTGTCAGGGTTTGCTATGGGTCTGCAGTTAAGGCTAGCGCGTAGTTTAATCGATTGGGAAAAAAATGTCTTCTTGCCTGGGACCTCATTGACGGGATCTAATGGTGGGTGGGTGATGGATTTATGTCAGCATAAATGTGTAGTGTGTTCAAACGAATATCTACACAATTACTAAAATCATAGGATACAATGGCGGTTCAGGAAGCCTGGGTCTGAAAAACATACATTACAGTAATTATCACACTGTCAACAAGTGATCTGACGTCAGTGATCTGTATGTGGGCATAAAATGCTACAAAAGTAATAATAGCAATAATAAGATAAGGTGTACTTTATTAATCCCTGATGCGGAATTCTGCTAAAATAATAAATATAATGTATCATAATATTAACAAAAGTTATACAACATAAGGTAAAGCTGCTGTAGGTTAGATTTGTAGAGTTATAAAGAGAGTGAACAGAAAAGGGTGGAAGAGAGCAAGATTTTGAAACTAAACAACCAAAAAAAGTCCCCTCCCTCTCTGCTCCACCATTGAGAAGTGTTGCATTCACGCACCTGTGATTGACAGGCAAGATTAGTTATCTGAACCAATCAGGGAAGAGATGCCCCAATTGGTCAGAAATGAGCTGGGAGCTGACGGCCAAAAAATGTAAATCTTACACTTTGTTTTTATTTTTTATTGACAATCCTAGGTTAAAATAAAGACAATGAAAGAATCTGTATCTATATTATATCTATAATGGTATTTAATCCCTCCCACCAGATGGGGAACGAGGAGCAGCAGGAGAAGTTGCTACGGGAGTGGCTGGACTGCTGTGTGACGGAGGGCGGTGTCCTGGTGGCGCTGCAGAAGAGCTCGCGCCGCCGCAACCATCCGCTGGTCACGCAGATGGTGGAGAAGTGGCTGGACGGCTACCGGCAGATCCGCCCCTGCGCCTCCCTCTCCGACGGCGAGGAGGAGGAGGAGGAGGACGACGAGTGACAACCGACGACCCCCCCCCCCCTCCTCCATCACCTTCTCCCACTACGTTTTTTTTTTTAATTTTGTTTTTGTTTGCTATTACTTTCCTGACACGGACAAACTGTGAAAAGCCTTCAGGAGATGGCAGGGATCCCCTCCCCTCTCTCTTCCCACACCTACACACACTCTCTCCCCGTCCCCTCTTTCTGGAGGATACACACACACACACACACACACACACATACACACACACACATACACACACATACATACATACATACACAAGCTTAAATACTTTTGATGTGCTATCCGTGGGGTGAGACCTGAGGCTGGCAACACAACGTCACTGCTGCAAAAGAAAACCAACAACCCTAAACCTGGATCTGCTAATGATGGAAAATAAAAGGGTCCTAGTTTACGAATGTTAAACAACCAGTTCTGGTTTTCAATTGTATAAAAGAAAAGTCTTTATTAATAGATGTTTAATGCATGCGGTTGTTTAAAAATTACAGTTGTAAGGATTTATACCAGCATTAACTCAACTCAAATACTTTATATAAGTTTATTATTGGCACTGACAAAAACAAGCACATTTCCAAATCACTGTCCTATTTGGATGCGTTTCCCCTGGTAATAGAGTCGGCTGATTTACCCTTCTTGTTTTCAGATGGGCAGCGGGGGGCGAAGCAACAGCATATCTGTGGGTCAGATGGCCTTTTTGGAGAACTAGATCATGTTCTAAAATATGTAAGAATTTGTTATTACCAAGCACTGCACATTTATTAATAAAATAATTTATATATAAATATAACTGCTTGAATAAAGGTCATATATGAAGCTGTAGGAAAGGAAGTCGATGCCTTTTCCAGTCAGAGCTACCTACAGTCACTAAGGTTTAGTGCGAACACACACACACACACACATCATTTGTGTTTTGATTTTTATTCAGTTTACCCTTCTGAAGACAATGGAAAGTTGAGTTGTGTGTGTGATTTTTCTTTTTTTGCTCCAAACTTACTCTACTTATTTATTGTTTGAAAACCCATTGGAGCTACTAAGAGCTTTTGATTAATGAACTTTTATTTTGTCTTTTATTCTTTTGATCGTGATGAAGACATTTTATGTTGCACAGAAACAAAGCTGCGGTGAAGGAAAACAACCATGACCATCGGTGAAAAGTTTACCTTTTTTTTCTGTGATTTTTCTTCTTTAGTACCTCATTTTGGATGTTTAATTCTGGTGCTCTTTGCGGAAGTCATGTGCGAGAATGAGACATTACATTTGTCATGCATCAATCCAGAAATACACTTTTGTCTCATCACCAGCTTTCCTGGTCTCGTGTGTCGCTTTTTATCTCTTAAGTACATGTTGTCCAGTTCACGTTCACACTTGCGTTGTCTTTTTACGCTGTCTTGTGTATTTCTGTAAAACAAAACAACAAAAAACACCGTGAATTTTCATCAAGGTCCCTGTAAAAGACTGCAACCTATAAAACCAAAGTTGGGAATACAAAAACATCCCACGAGTTGTCGATAGTTTCTGCCGTGAATTATGATTTCATAGTTTTTTTGTTTTGTTTTTTCTTGCCATGCTGTACTGTAACTGTGTTTCATTCTAGCCCTACACGTTCTGAGCATCAACTGTATGTTGCTTTGTATTTATGCAATAGTTGCAGCTGTGACTATGATGGTTTGTGGATTTAGGCCTGACCTCACTATACAGTGTATTGCAGGATAGGCAAAAAAGGTTAAAAGAAAATAAAAGGCAAAACCTTTTTGAATGTCCTTTCTCTTAAGTCTTCCCTCTTATTTTCATAATGATTTGTCATTATCTTGGAATTTCAGTGGAATACACCCATGACCAAATTATAATCTTGTTAATCATACCAACGAGAAGCTATTCTGTGGCCAAAGTAGCCTACTGCTTTTGCCACACCAATGGTAGAATTTAGTACATGTGATTAATTGATAATGTGATTATTTAGACTAATCTATTCAGCTTAACTGCACAGGGGGGGGCTCTATCACCATCTAGTGGCCGGACAAACCCATGACACTTAAAGAAAAACTAAAAGGTTCAATTGAAGGTCCTCCATTGCGCCAAGGTGGGAGTACAGATAGATACACGGATGGATGACGGTCTGCTGTAGCCTCGTAGCCATGACTTGTCACTTAATGATCCCATCGCCATGCCTTGACAGAAAGGGACAACACATAACATCAAGTCGTGGCGTGCGTTATTTATCCCCTGGCCACGCATTACTTACATTAATACTAACTCCTCGTCGTCACGCAATAATATGTTCCCATCGACGTCCCCAGGGGCGCTCCGTAGATACCCGAGACTGCATGGGGGCCTTGGGGGCCATATTTAATAAATACCTACTGATGGGTCTAGGGGGTTATGTGGGAATTACGCTTTAATTCAAGTTTATTTTTTTTCCCGTGTTTTACTTTGTTTGGCCTACAAGAGAGCCGCCGACCGGCAGCTTGACCAGGCAGTCATACATCTCGTGGTTGACGTAATTCCTCCTTAGTCCTGCGGAGGGCAGTGATGCGCCTCTTCGCGTTCACCCACCAGATAACCCCCCAAAGGAAAAGGAGACGAAGAAGAAGAAGAAGGTGGAGCAGAAGAAGAAGAAGAAGAAGAAGAAGCAGGCAACTTTTTCTTTGTTTGGGACTAAAGTGTGTAAATAATATGGTGAGTCGTGACTATATAACGTGTCATAAGTACATCGCCATGAAGCCATAGAGGCCAGAGAGTTACGTACGTACTTACGTACGAAATTAGTCACTAGGAACGTACGTACGTACGTATGTTCCTAGTGACTAATTTCCTTGATGTTTAAACAAGTTTTGTAAACAACAAGTCTACAAGTAAGAAAACAAAACGGAAAAACTTTGCACTTAATCTATGTTTGTATGTCCTGGCTCTTGCGTTCATATTTTGCTCTAAGTATTTCAGCACTTATCTCGTTGTATACGTTGTATACTAGCAATCGGTTAACTTAGCAATTGGGTGTGCTTACAACTTGTTTTTGAGAAATCCTTACTGTACTGATAGTGATTTACTGCTGCACTTTCTTCTGACAAATGTACTTATTGTAAGTCGCTTTGGACAAAGGCGTCTGCTAAATGTAAATGTAAAAGAAAGAAAATACTCAAATCAGTCAAAATGTCAAACAATATCTGAAAAGATATTGTGCCATTTTAAATTCTTAACCATGTTTTTCAACAAGCTGAAAAGTGGGCCACTTTCATTATGACCATTGCACATTATCAGACAAAACTCACTAAATAAAAGTGAGCCAATATGGACGCAGTTTTTTTCTTATTCATTTTATCCATCCGCGTTCTGAGTGACCGTGAATATCCACTATACGCGAATGATCGCGCGCGATTTGCCGCCTCCATTCACTTTCTATGGGACGCGAGCAATTCGCTGCGCAAAGCACGCTGGGATTAGCCTGGCGGCGCCAGACCTACATCAGAAAGATGTAAGGTCTGCTCAGCTCCATTGGCAGTGTGGGCGGGATAAACGGTTGTCTTTCAAGTTCCCTCTGCACGCAATAGGATAGCGCTACAACCAATCAGAGCAACGAAGAAGGTGATAATCAAAACTCCGAATACATATTTATATTCGAGGAAAGACTTCAGTGCCGTTCTTTGTTCTTTTCTCAAATAAAATGTTAACTTCAAGTCTTGAAGAGTCGCGGCCAAAGCCGAGTGGAAAGACAGCCGTTCGCCAGCAGCAGCAGCCATTGTTTACCTCTAACACGGAACCGTCGCAACTCTGTCGTCATGGTAGCCCGGCTTTCGACTCCGCCCCTCACGCTGTGATTGGTCAGACATCCTTGGTGTTCCCAGCACCAAAAAGCCGACGGAGCCGTGCTAGACCAGAGCCCGTCTACGGAGAGTCTGTCCACTCCCTATTAAGTCCCATTGTACCGAATTCTGGTTGCAGTTCCACCAGAGCTCCACTGGGGGCGATCGCCCGTGAGTGCAGAATGAATGGGAGCAGATGGAGCTACACGGCTAAATGTGTCTCTTTCACCTGATTCTCATTGAAAAAACTCCGATTTGATTGTAGTTCTTACAAGTTCAACATAGGTTATAGATCGAAAGTTGAATGAACGAGTACTTATGTCCTTTCGATTTCTTACAGGACGTGTTGTTATTGCCCATAACACGCTAGCATTCTGCTAATGAACGCTGATTGGTCAGTGAAGGACTGATTACGACCAGAGATCTGCTTGATGGCATCTTGGCATCCGAAGCGGGACCAGAACGTTATGGTGGACAATTTCGCCCAAGTTCTTTTTTTTTTAACACAGCAACTTCTTTTGGTTGCTGGCACTTTTATCTGCGTATCGTTATGTTTGTACTGCTGTGTTATCGATGCCTTGAGGGAAAGGGAGCGGCTTAAAGCCGTAAAGCAGTATCTCTGGTCGTAAGATGAGTATGACGTCATTGACATTTTAAAATACTTTTTTAAAGCAAATAAGTGACTCTAAAAAATCTAACACCCAGCAATGTGTAATTTCTTTGCATCCCCTTTCGAAAGCAACATTCAAATTACTAGACAAAAAATTATATCCTGAGAAAAGTGGAGTTTGAGGGGTATAGCTCCATAGACCGCCATTCATTCTGCACTCACCATGTGAGCGCCCTCACATGGAACCAGAGGGGAACTGCAACAGTTCAGAACCAGGAAGTAAACCGAGAGTGGAACTTCTCTCCTTATTAGACATTCTCTGGCTAGACCTACCTAGCTGCCAAATAAATGTGCTGCCGCTAGGGGATGTCTAGAGTTCTAGGCTACGCTGGGATTGCTTGCGGCGCGGAGCCGGCTGCGGCGCTGCCTGGCTCGGCTTCTGAATTTGCATAAAGTTGGGAGATTTCAACTTTATGCAAATACGAGCGGCGCGAATCCACGCGGTCACCATTCAGCAAACAGGACGTGGGCTAGAGCCCTGCACTGGAGCCCGAGGCCCGAGGGGCCCGACAGCCCGAGGGCCCGAGGGCCGGGCTTCGGGCCGACGACCGCATAATTACATCGGACACGGGCCGGGCTCGGGCACTTTTATTTTTCAACTGAATTAATTTTTTTAAACCTTTTTTAAACCGACGTATTATGACAGTCCTGGACCGGCCGAATAATCTGGACCGGCCCAAAAATAATAATAGGCCTACACAAAATACAAAATAATCGGCCTGAAATCGTCCGGCCGAACCTCCCTATGGCAGCCCGTCCCTGGTTATAGGCCGGCGCTCGTAAAAGCCGAACAATGCGCCTACATGCGCTCTTAAAGGTTTGGAAACGATTCAACAAGACTACATCTGTATTCCAATCACAATAAGTAGCCTACTTATCGGCCAACAATAATCAAACAAGGCAGTAAAAGTGGGCATT